>JAJJWW010004224.1:0-13402 GCA_023531295.1 Papaver armeniacum
CAAAAAAAAAAAAAACTTGGCCTTAGAATTGAACCCTCATTGTCAAATTTGTAAACCTATTTGTTACAAATTATTATGGGTTCTCTAGCCTCCCACTCTTTGGATTTTTTGGCTACTTCATGCAAAAACTTATAACCTTACCTTGTGCGCTCTTATCGGTCAAATTACCACCACAAAGTGATTCTATTATAGTCAGGTGTTTTGAAATATAATCCCTCATACAAAATCAATGTGATCCTAGGAGTATCAAATCCATGGTGTGTACATTGTAGCAAAGAGATCATCGAACCTCTCTAAATAATCATAAAGAGATTCTCCTTCTTGTTACTGAAAAACCTATACGAGTTTTTGGACTTGAATGGAAGTAGTTTATGCCTAGGAAGAATTTATACAAGAATATATTAATCATGCCATCCCAAGTAATAATTGATGAAGAAGCTAATTCATTTAACCATGATTTTTCCTTATCCTTTAAAGAAAAGGGGAACAACCTAAGTCTAAGATATTCATCATCTAAGTCCTTAAATTTCATTGTCCCACACAATTGTTCAAAATCTCTAATGTGGTAGAATTCAGGAAGTGCTTGAATGGTGCTTGGTCTAATCTCATAGGTTGCTGTGGTGGTAGGGAAAAAAAATACATGGGACTTGATATACTTGGGTACATATAATATCTCAAGCTTTTTACCGGAGGGTTCGTACCCTCATCATATGTTCTCGTCATGTATAAAGGGTTACTTTAACACAAGACGAATAATTATTTTCTATCCCAACTACTTGGTAGATCTTGCATATGCTATCAAAATGCAGAATTCAGTCTAAACTCACCTTGCAAATCTTCGTGAAAGACTTATTTTTCTACATGTTTTGGAGAGATTCCAACTGCGCTCTTCAAACTAAGGTACCTAAAGATAATCAAACAAGCTACGTAAAAAGGAACTAAAAGAAATCTAAAGGAAAAACGAAAATAAACTATGTATAGAATATAAAAACTAAACTACAAACAGAAAATCAATGATATCAATGAGAGAGTACTTTACAGCCACTCCCCGGCAAAGGCACCACTTCCAATGGACCACTACAACTGACTACAGAAATCCAGCCCAATCAATCGTCTTGACTCAGCCATAGCACCAACGACTGTCAGCACTATATCTCGGCTGCTGCAACGACTACTTCCATCTTCTGGTCCTGTGAACTTCTAGTCTCGTCCACCAAGCACCACTGACTTCTATAATCTTCTGAACCTTCATGCAATGGTTTTAACCAAAACACCAAACTGAACCCAAATCACACAGACCTGACTTCCACATTTATGAACTACCTGAACAAATCATTTCAGGCCAAATACAATGCATTCGTGGCTAGCAACCCCAGTTTCAGTATAATCTAAAAATTCAGAGGAATGATCCAAAGGCACCTATAACAGTAGCATCACAATTCTTCACAATCACTGCCAGAAGATGATTCAAACTTTGTTGTATCGAAACCCCGAAATAATGTCCATCAAACACAACTAGTTCCTCTTTCTCATTGTTCATTGCTGCTGTACAACAACTAATGTCTCCTGCAATCACCCATCGAGCATAATTGACGCCTTAAGAACATCAATTAAACCCATCTAGCCATGCCTTTACTCTCTCTCAACTCCTATAGTTCCATTTCTATCAAAAACAAACTCAATCCCATCTTCCTGCCATACTGTCGAGTAAATAGCATTTGTTCGAAATCAAGGCTAAGAATTGGAATAAATCGCAGCAATTGCTTACACAACACAAACACATAATCCATTCACATCCAACAATCAATTTCAGCAGCACTAACTCAATCTTCCATGTATATCGATGACTTCTTCACTTAATTCGAAAGTAAATCAATTATCCCCAAAATAACAAATTAGTTGCTTCTCGACGCCGTGTGTCGCAAACACCATTTAGTTTCTGGTTTAGCCTTTTATTCTTCAGATCATCGAATTCACTTGTACTTTCTACAAAAACACTAAAATAGTGTTGTTAGCCAAAATATCGAGTCCTAGCTAATATAAATACTAGTATAACACGCACGCGCGATGCGCCTGCCTTTTCATTTCAACTACAATCGAATTTTGCCTTATCGTTTGAACTACAATCGAATTTTTGATTAAGTAATTTTTCAACCAAAAATATTTATTTACACACAAAGTAATTCCAACTAAAATCAAATTTCTCATTTAATAATTTTTCAATCAAAAACTTCCGCCAACACTATGCCTATTTTCCTCTCGGAACTTTTCAAGTCTTGATGTGTAGCCTATTGAATGAGCCACGGGCTTCTACAGAGGCCTAAACATAAGATATGTCTTTCCTTTGATGCTATTTATACATTTGCAAAAGATAGTCGTTCGGCTTCCTTACATTCATACATAAATAAGTATGGGAGAAAAATTCCGAAAGAAAAAGGACGATATATGACCTTTTTCTTGTCGTTTACGTTGAGCATGGTCGATTAGTCTTGGACTTTTCCGGGGTCTTGAGCAAGACGCCTAGTTGGATTCCACGAAAGCATCAATACGCGATTTCTTCCTCGATCCAACATCGGATCTCATCTAATGAGCTGTGATGAAATTGTAAAAATTAGGTTATAAAACAGAATAATGTGTCCATGCCTGGCGGAATGCCGATTGGGCATCACTGTGGTCTTTTGTGTTCTAAGTTAAGAGACAAAGGAGTAAACAGATTTGTATTATAAGTAAGCATGTGACAGGAGTTGGACCAGATATCATATGTTGTTTCAGAGCAATCTAAATACAATTGTTGCCTGACTTCATCAAACGTGACTCATCAATAGATCATTCATTTTTTTTTTTCTTTAACATCATAGATGACATGCTTCCACACATTTTTACTCTATGTTCAAATTAAATCCTACAATTATATATGTAAGAGACTC
The DNA here is from genome assembly GCA_023531295.1 of Papaver armeniacum. NCBI lineage: Eukaryota > Viridiplantae > Streptophyta > Magnoliopsida > Ranunculales > Papaveraceae > Papaver > Papaver armeniacum. Next base: position 2,928 of record JAJJWW010004224.1, read on the forward strand.
TGTTTACTGAAACAACTTTTGTAAATTTATACTTTTCTCTACAACCACACACATATGATTACAACCTACCTAGACTCTTTTTCAATGGATGTGATTGATAAAAATGGAAAACGAATCTAAAAGAAGGAAAAGCTCATGACGCCGCGTTGTTCTTAAGAAGCTAACCTCAATAAAATAACAACATGGAGGGGTTCCATCAGATGAGAAATGATAGGTTAGTGCAGGGTGTCTGCTTACAAAAAAGTTGAATACGTGCACCTGCACGACCCTGCTCTTCTTTCTCTCACTGATAAATCCCATCTTCTTCCTCTCACCACCCTCTCTAAGTAGCCTAGCTGTGTGTGTCAAGGACTGCTTGTATAAATAGTAGCTCCATTATCTCTCGGAAGTTTATATAAACCTCATGTCGCCATTGATCCATCTTCAAAGTTCCCACCTTTCAATGGAAACTTCATTATTTCTCAATTACTCTAAATAACTTCGATCTATCTCATTGATCCTTTATAGTCAATCCGTCTTCCTATTTTCCTCTCAATCTAAAAAATACATTTTCTTAAAAAGCTCAAAAGCTTATTAGCTATCTGACAAAACCAAAGCAATGAGAATGTCAATAAAATTTCGTGGGTAAACTCTTGTAAAGCATAAGCGCCCTAAATGCCCCACCACCATCCACACTTATACATAACATTTTTAGAGACATATATTGATGGACTACCAAATTCATTTTTACAGTACTTGATAAGTCTATCTTTCACGACCAAAAAAAAATCACCTTAATTTAGTGACAGTACTTAAAAATCTAAAGTCACTGCTAATTTTCGCAGCAATTTGAATTTGCAGCTGGCAAATCAAATAAATGGCAAAGATGACCAACTGACTTACCGCCAACTTTGAAGTTTTAAGTTGGAGATTTTGCTTCCCTTCTTTTAATAAGTACATACATGCATAAGGATATGTAAGTTGACAAAATTAACTCTTATTAATTCCAAGTAATGAAGGAAATATATCCATAGAAAAGAATAATTTGTTTGACTTTTCCACAAACACTTCAAGGTCATCGACTTAGTTGAAAAGTGAAAGCAATTCCTTACACACGTGAGTAATCTAGTGAGAAGCGGGTAATTTAGTGAGGCAGCTTTTACCACGGCAATCAGGTAAAATCAATAATTGAAAGATTGAATTGGGTTAGGTTGGAGAAATTGGAATCTTTAAAACTTGAAACCTCAATTTCAATTGAAATCGTAAGTGAGTTAGTGAACAAAATCGGTGGAAATTTAAGGATTTATCCAGATTTGGACTGGGGTTGGAGTCAAAAGATTGGAACTTTATAACTCGCAGCCGAGATTTCAAATGAAATCGGAAGAACTTAGTTTTTTGTTTCTTTTTTTCTCTGAAGGAAGAGGAGAGAGAGTTGGTTGATTTGGATTTGGGGAGAAAAAAAAAGCTGGGAAGGAGAAACATAGTTTGTGCATTTACCCCTCGTGTCTCAAATTAACCAAATTATATGGTGACTGACAGAGACGGAGTAGATTTAAAATATGGAAGGGTAATTTAGTCAGTTCATGTGGCTTAGGAGAAATTAGCTCTTTTCTTTATATTAGTATAAGATAAGATAAAATGAGTACGAAATGTAGCACTTACGTGCTTATCATCCCCCTTAGGATTATCATTCCATTTCATTCATACAGTTGAATATATGAGTTTAAACCTAATTTCGAGATTAACTTCAAATGGAACTAACTTGGGCAGCAAGTTATCTGGAACATTCCATAACTTCCCTCTCGCAACTTGGATGGAAACTGGTTTGCAGCACCGTTGGAAAAATAGCTTCGACAGATGACCGATGGTTGAATTTGACCGTTGACCAAAGGTTGACTTTTGGTGTTGACCGGTCGTTGAGTTTGGCCGCTGATAGGTCGTTGACTTTGACCGATTGATTGGTAGATTGACTTTGATTAGTTGACCGAAATAGAAAGATTGGTTCTTTGTTTGTTTATGGGTAAAAATCGTTTTGCCGATTTTGGTAAACTCGGTAGGTGGGTGAGAAAGCTGGTTTAAACCATAAACAAATGTCTTCATGACGTGAGCACTTTCTAGATTCGAGATCAATACGTGCAAGTGGAAGCACAAACCAAAAATGGTAGTTCGGACTTGGTTCGGTCACAAAGTGGAGGAGAAGGTTGATTTGGGGATGGAAGCAAAGAAAGGTGTTGATACGAGAATAGTGCAGGAGAGTAGTGTCTCGACTTGTATCGGAAAGTGAAAGCTTAGGAAGCTTGCAAGAGATGAAAGCCTTTTGGAGATCTTGCAAAGTTGCCTTTACGAGAGTGTTGTATTTTTCTCGGCCAAGAGACTTGTTGTGCGGTGGAAATAGGTAAGACCTATTTATACAAGTCGGAAGAAGCGTACCACTGGCCTCATGAAGGAAGAGATTAAAGGGTGAAATAATGGGAGAAGGTGGAAACGCAAGGTGTTTATGGGTTAAAAACGTTTTCACCATTATTTCCTCATTTTATTTAATAGCTTTATTCTATTCACGCTTTCTTAATGTGAGCGTAGTGTCTCTGTGCATGTTGTGACCGCCAAACCAAGACCACAGGAAAGCATCCCCCGGTTTGTGTTGATGTCTCGAGTGTTGGTTGCACCTTGAGTGCATGGGCGGCTGCTAGGGGCGCGTGTGGCATGTGCCAATGGCATGTGCGGAATGCCTTTGTTGCGGGTTGCACCTCGAGCGCAAGTGGCAATGCCAGAGCTGCAAGTGGCGTGTGTGTGGCATGTGCCAATGGTATGTGTGGAATGTCTTGGTGGTAGGTTACACGTTGAGTGTAAGTGGCGATCATAGAGCAAGTGGTGTGTGTGGCATGTGCCAATGGCATGTCTCGAGTGCCTTAAGCGGTAGGTTGCGCGGTTTACAAGTTAGTCGACCGGCGTGGTTTTGGCATATGCCAATGGCGCGTCTGACAGGGGGTGGCCTAGGTTTACTGGCTTGCAAGTTGGGCTACCCGGCGTGCATATTTGGCATGCGTGGCAATTTGATCACGTCTGTTAAGAAAAGCTACCCGGCGTGTTGGCATGCCCCGATGGCATGCTCTACCATTAGGGCCACGATCCTGGTGAGAAAGCTACCATCGAGCATGTTGGCATATGCAATGGAGATGCTTGGCCATTAGGGCCACGTCTGGTGAGAAAAGCTACCGGTGGCGTTTTGGTATGTGCCAATGGCATGCTCGGCCATTAGAAGACCACGTCACAGTGAGAAAATCTACCCGGCGAGCATGTTGGCATGTGCGATGGTATGCTGTTGATTAGAGGCCACGTCTGGTGAGAAAAGCTACCAGCGATGCGTGTTGGCATGTGCCAATGGCATGCGTGGCCATTAGGGCCACAACTTGGTGAGAAAAGCTGCCAGCGAGCATGTTGGCATGTGCCAATGGCATGGTCGACCATTAGGGCACGTCTTGGTGAGAAAAGCTACCGTGAGCATGTTGGCATGCCAATGGCATGCTTTCGGCCATTAGAACCACGTCATGGTGAGAAAATCTACCAGCGTGCGTGTTGGCATGTGCCGATGACATGCGTGTAATTTGCCTAGTTTGCAAGCCTAGGCGCGGGCGCCAAGGTAAGAGTGTTTGGCTTGGCGTGGCGTGAACAGCGTAGCTAGGGCCAAGGCAGAGTGCGTTTGGCATGGTGCGGATAGCTTGGGCTAGGTATGGCTGGCATGATTTGCCATTGGCACAGAGAGGTGCGGTTAGGATGGTTGGCATGCTTTGGCGCGTTTGGTGTGACTAGCATGGCTAGGGCCAAGGTAAGAGTGTGTTTGGCATGGCGGCTAGCTTGGGCTATGTGTGGCGGCATGATTTGCCATTGGCACGGAGGTGTGGCTAGCATGGTTGGCATGCTTTGGCGCGTTTGGTGTGGCTGGCATGATTTTGCATTGGCATAGGGGTTCGGCTAGCATGGTTGGCATGTGATAGGTGTAGAATACACCGTATTTACTATCTAGAGTTTATGCTTTCTTTGCGAATTTTCGTGTGAATTATGTATCTTATGTGTGAATTTGAGTTTTTAGGTGCTTTGGAGTCGCATGGAGGAAAAGAAGCGGAGTTACTAATTTGAGCAAAAGGCGAAATTGTCATCTCACGGGCAAGTGATGCATGGGTGACCCAAGGTTAAGGGGCAACTCTATTAGGAGGTGTTAAATGACAGCCAACAAATGTTAAGGGCTGCCAGGTGGGTAGCCCTTATCAAGTGGCCCGACCTTTGGATATAACCTATTCCCATAACCCTTTATCCACTTCGCTGGGTGGCTATATCCGGCCTCATTTCCACCACTAGAAACCCGAGAAAGAGTTTTCTCTCTCGATTTTATTTTTCACACAGAACTAAGACGAAAATGGCTGCGGCTAAGTGTCGATGAGGAAATCGGTGAGTTCGGGATGAATGGAAAATCGATGGGAGTTAGAACAAAGAACATGATGAATCTATCACTGTTTGGTGTTCTAATCCTTGTCAGAAGGAGATGGAGTTAATTCAAACAAAGGCAGAGTGGCTTAATTGAGATGGTTGTTTGATAAATAATTAGGTCAGAAATTGGAGAAATGGGTTTGATGGAGGCTGACGATGCGTGGTTGAGCCGATGGTATTTGGGTAGGCATTATTGGGTTTGAATTGATGAATAGAGAAGAAATTAAAGGGATGTATTGAATACGGATACGTGATAAAAGATTTGTTACTGCTATTGATGGAAAACACTCGGGAAATGAAGATGAAGAAATTGATGAACTGGTTTGTCTTTGGTTATTGGGTGGTATTCTTCTTCTTGTTTGTTGGAAAAGCAAAGGATGAATCTATTGGTGATCTTTGTGGAAATGGCATTGCAGATAGGGATGTCAGGAGTGAAGGATGTGTTGGCTCAGTGGTGGCTTGGTGCAAGAGCAAGGATGGTGTTGATGATGCTGCTGTGACAATGGAAATGGGTACTGAGCTAGTGGAACTGTTGTCATGAAGGAGATTGTGTTGATTACTGGGAAGTGATGGCCTGGGTCTGTGTAGTGTAGTACTCAGCTGTGAGAGTAAGAGCAGGAAATGGTGAGAAACAAGCAGCTAGTCAAGCTTGGTGCTGCTAATATCTGAAGCCAGATGGAGTTACAAAGATGAGAAGAAAGTTTGTGGTCATTGCTCGGGGGAGGATGCATTCTGAATCATGAGGGTGAAGAGATGATAAACCTTTGGTGTAGTGTGGTTGTTCTAGTAAGGCTGCGGACATGGAGAATGGTGGTTGGTTGGTTTCGGGGTGGATTGGAATTGTGTGATGGCAGGTCTTGCGGTGACGGTCTGAGTATAGGTGAATCTTTGTTTTGAACAGGATGGGGAATGCCATGTGCGGTGATGTTGCTATCGGTGGAGAAGGCGATAAGGAGGAAGGAGAAGATAATGATGATCTTTGTTGATGTTACGGAAATGATGGAATTGTGCAAATAGATGTATGCTAGGATTTGAACCGGGGAGGGAGTTAGACATGGCAACAGCAGCTTAATTGTTGGTTTGAGCTTAATTACGGGTGACCCTGAACACCTTGTGGTAGCAATGGCTTGAGTAAGGTGGCAAGATGGAATGGCTCGGTGGTGTCTCACAGGGGTAATATGGCTGAGAGGCTGAGTTGGTGTTGTTACGAAGTGGTTTTGGTGGTGGTTCCAAGTAGAAATGGCTATGGGAACTAGTGGTGAAAGCTGATGCAAGCATGTTGCGGGAAGCAATGGAGTTGATGTTCATGGAGCGGGCTATGGGCCGGGCTTAAACGGCATGTGAAGGAAGTTGTAGGTCGGTGGCTTTGTCTGGGTATGGAGTAGCATCTGTGACACGAGAAGTTGAATGGGAGAAGCTTGTGGGTGTCTTGTAATGGCATTGCGGCCATGAAGTTATAGGTTCTAAGTTGAGGCAGGGAGAGTTGGAGTTCTTTGCTTGTGGTGTTGCTGCCATGGATTTGTGGTGAATGTATGCAGGTCATTGGCCTATGCTGTGATGGTTCTGGGATTGGCAGTGCAGCTCAGAAGATTATTGCAGGGAAGTAGGAGGTGATGGTGACTATGTATCTTTGGTAGGTGTTGTGGGTGAAGCACCAGGCGAGCCGGGGCCATGATAGGCGGCAATGAAGTAAAGACAATAATGGTGCATCGGTGGCTTGTTACGGCAAATGGCACATAAAAATGGCTTTGGGCGACAACCATTGCCTCATTGGCCCGGGTCTAACTGAGACCTTTGACTGATCGACTTGAATTGACTCCCCCAGATCGACTTCGGTTTGATCGGACCCATTTGACCAGGCCCGTTCGACCCGTTGGCCAGGTGGCTGGGCGGACTTTCTGGAATCTGAGGCTGAATTTCGGCGACTTTCAGGCCAATTCGACCACAATCCGGTTTTTCGACGGCGATTTTTGGGTCATATTTTCTACATGGGTCTCTCTTCCTTGTGGGCTTGGTGGATTTTCACTAATGGACTTTGAAGACAAAGCCTAGTTTTGGAAGGAGAAAAAGGCTATAAGAGTCTACTGACTTTTGGAAATCATCTTATCTCATATCTTCTTCTTGGACTTTGGAGAGCGTTTTTGGATTTTTGACTAGGGTTTGCTTTTGTTCATCTTCTTCTTTATTCCTTTGATATTTTTTTTTTGTGATGAACTCCATAGCTATGAGTAGCTAAATTCTTTATTATTGGTTAAGGATGTGGTCCGTTTGAAAACTTGTGTTTGCTTTATGTATTAGTTTTCTCTCTTGTTTATCGTTCAATTCTTAAGGTTTCTATGATCACATGATTGAAGTATTGTGATAGGATTATGGTGTTTGATTAGTTAAGTGCCAATTGAGTGAACTTGCATCTTAGTCCATAGCTATTTTAGGGTTTTTCATCAGCGATAACCTTGAATACAAGTAGCATGATATGTTTACGGTTTGTAGTGATACGCTCGTAATCATATGTAGAGTTTGACCATTGTCAGAATTGTTTCAAGCAGCATGACAATTGCATTGATTATCTATTTCTAAAACTTAATGCTCTAGGAATTGAACTTGATTAGCGCAAGGCGTTAGGTTATTCTTTAGGTAGAGATTCACATACGCGGCCCAATGTGTGTGTTGATGAACTTGAGAAATTCATAGATTATCTTGCTTTCTTGATTCTCTAGGCTTTTGATAACACAAGAGATTAAATCGTAATTCTATTCATATATGCAAGCACATGTCTAAGATTGAAGATGAATTCCTTGACCAATATCTCTCTCCATTGATTATTTTCTACAATTTGCTTTATTTTGAATTTACTTTTATTGCTTTCATAGAATTCAGAAATTCTCACCAATCGGGTACTAAGAATTGATTCGAAATAACTACAATTTGCCTCTACGTGAATACTGAACTCTTTCTTATCATATACTTTAGGAAAGTGAAATTATTTTTGGCATACCACGACAGCGTGTCGGCATGCTTTGGCGCGTCACGGTGTGTGGCTTGATTTTCCATTGGCACGGAAGGTGCGGCTAGCATGGTTGGCATGCTTTAGCGGCGTTTGGTGGCTGGCATGATTTGCCTTTAGCACCAGAGTGCGGCTAGCATGGTTGGCATAGCTTTGGCGTTTGGTGTGGGTAGGAATGATTTGCCATTGGCACGAGAGGTGCGGCTAGCTTGGGCTAGGTGTGGGCGGCATGATTTTCCATTGACACGGAGGAATTAGGTTTTTGTTCGTTGTAACCTAATTTGAAAAAAATACCCCCTATTAATTCTTGACTACATGCATTAAATGCTCTAATAAATGTGTCACCGGTGACATTAGGTTATTTGGGGTTTTACGATTTTACACTTTGTTTAAAAATCACCATCAACACCTGTATACTGAGTTGGTTGGCTAAATGGCAGACTTGAATGACGGCCATGCCAAATGGTGATTCCACTAGCAATCTGGTTCAATATTGTGGCATTTTTACTCAAGGTACAAATACTTTTATCTTCGTCCATGTTCTTCTTCTTTTTTTTATTTGTTTTAAACGATATTAATGGAAGAAATAAGACATCCTAAATTTTAAAATTTCGATTACCCAAATAAATATTGTTCTCTCATATGCATTTCTTTAGATTTACATTATTATTTATGGAGTATTTTGGGATTTTTCTTCAATTCAATTTGGTAAAACTTAGATGATGAATTTGATGAGCTTTGCCTACCCAGGTAATTTAAGTGTAAATATTTGAGTTTTTTATTTTTTATATTAGGTTGCATTTAGCTTAACTGCGGATTACATTTAGTCACAACCTTATGGTTGGGAAAAACCTTTCAATTCTTTATCAACACAATGGTTAAATCGATACATCGAATCCAATCTTGGATTTAGTAAACTTGTAGTATAAAAAAAGAAAAAAAAATTGCTTATCAGTCTAATTTTCTCCCTCTCTTTTATCTTTCTTTCTTTTGAACCATATTTTCTACTTCGTATTGGGCAAAAGTAATGATAAAAGAACCATTTTTTGGGGACCAGCCTTTTTTTGGGGGACCATTCTTTTATTTTGGGTAAGATTAGAAGTAAATCTAGGTCACCCCTTATCTAGATATTTATGATAATACCTAAATTACCCTCTGATTATTTTTGGTGTGATTAGTGAAATGATTTTGAATAAATATTTGAGATTGAAAAAATCAGACTTTTAAAAAAGAAGTAGAATTATTGAGAGAGAAAAGTTAGAGAAGATGAAGAAGAATCTCAAGATGGTGAATGTATTCTTCCCCAAAGACTTTTAAAAAAGCTAGACTATTCAAGTGATGAATTATTTCTTAGATGGTGAATGTATTCTTCCCCAAAGACAATCTCAAGATGAAAACGATGGATTTTACAAACCACAACCGGAGGAAGACTATTTAGGTACCCAAGTATGCTCTAAACTTAGATAATGTTGGTTGAATTGGTAAAATTTTCAAAAAAATGTGAATTTGTTAAGTAGATTTGGGCTTGTTCGGTTACCTTGTGTGAAGAACATGTAAACGAACTCATGCAGTGTAGTTCGGTTACTTTTTAAAACCGCGGAGTTGAACTCTCCCTAGATAATGGAGGTTTTGAAGTTCGGTTAACGGACATGTTAGAACTTTGTAAATAAGTTCTGGTGTTATGTTCGATTTGGTAGAAATGTAACCGAACTTTAGGGTCTCAGGTTTAGGTTGGTTGCAACCAATAGCTAGCAGAACTTATGTAAAATAATGTGCACATTAGTGTACAAAGTTCGTCTGTTTCGCAAACTTCATACCAACAATATCTAAGCTGAACTACACACAATTAGTTAAGAGTTCGGTTTGTCAAGGTTTTTTTGAACAAGCCCAGACATAGTGGATTTTAAGTTCGGTTAAATTGAAACTTAACATAGTGGGCAAAGTAGCGAGTTCGGTTACATTGGATTTTTTTTTTTTTTTTTTTTTTTTTTTTAATATTTGTAAAGTTGGTTTAGAAAATAGTTTTAGCCTTCTTGAGTCAACCGAACATAGTGGGCAAAGTTCGGTTAAATCAAAAATCAATATAGTGGGAAAAATAGCACGGTTCCGATTTACATTTGATTGTTTGTTTTTGTTTTTTTTGTAATATTGGTAAAGTTCGGTTAGAAAATAGTTTTAGCCTTCTTTGCGAACCAAGCAGAATACGAGTTACGTTAAGAAAAATTAATTCGTGATGCTTAGAAGTGTTGTTCGTGTTCTTGGTTTCAAAATGTTCGGTTAGGAAACTAGTTTTTTTAATTTATTCCTAACTTAGAAAATAGCCTTTGTAACTTCCATTTAAACCATATTTTGATGACTATTGCTCAAATTTCAATCAAAAACGAATTAGAAGTAATGGGTTTGTGGGAAAATACTAATGGATAGGTTTGTTTATAAAGATTGATTAAGCTGACGATGAAAAATTCAATGAATCGACGGGCTAAAAATTTGACGATTTTGATTAGATTTGTATATGATCAGGGTTAGATGATCATATGATGCAGAAAGAAGAAGAAAAATTGTAGAATATAGGAAGAAGAAGTTGTAGATTAGTTATAATTTTAATTAGGTAAAAGAGTAAATATGTTAATGATTAAAATTAAGTTATATATATAAATAGAGGTTGTGGTGGTTGGTGGTGGTGGTAGTCGGAGGTGGTAGTGGTGGGCGGTGGTGGTGGGAGGAGGTGGTGGTTATATATATAGGTTGTTATTAGGTTAGTTTTAAATTAAATTAGGTTAAGAGTAGGTTAGTCATTTCACACTTTAGGACACACCCCCTTATAACTATAGGGAAGGTGGCCTAATAAGATCATGGTCCCTCAAAAAAACCATGATTCCAAAAATGGTTCTGATAAAACAACATAATTTGCTTATAGGCTTATTGGTATGGGCTAAGACAAAATTTTCTACTGGGGTGATAGTGGGAATCTACTAAAATTTCCTACCGCCTAATGCTATTATACTAA
>JAJJWW010004225.1:0-32486 GCA_023531295.1 Papaver armeniacum
GAGTTTTATCCATAATTTGTGAACAAGTCATACGGGAATCAATTTTGTTAACCAAAATAGATTGGGAAGGGGAAAATTTTGTGGTCTGCAAGCTGAAGTTCAAAGTCAATTGGCCACCCATACCAGCAGGACGTCATATCTACCACATCCGCAGATATTTCAAAATTTCCGAGATATTTCAAAAATTAACTCGTTAAGTTTGTCACGTCATATCTACCACATCCTACGACTACGGAGTCACATTAATTTTTTCAACTCAAGATCATGAGCGCAAAATTGTTTTGTGGGTAATCGAAAATTTTAGGGCAAAAAGCAAAAGTAGGCTTATTTATAAAAAAATTACTTACAGGGGGCCTAAATGGCTTTGAGTCACTATGGTGCAAGTGCACACCCTCGCAATGAACTTCTGTGGGGGAAAATTGTTTTTTTTAGGGGACCATTGTTTTATTTAGGGCAGGATGGCTAGGTAAATCTAGGGTCACCCCTTATCAATATATATGTTTATTAATACCTACACTACCCTTTGATTATTTTTAAGTTATGATTAGTGAAATAATTAAGTAAAAATAATTAGTCGATTAAATTAAAAGATGTGTTTTTATAAAAGAAGTAGAATTTTTTAGAGTAAATTTAATAAGATGAAGGAGAGAAAACCATGGAAAATAAAATTATTTCCAATTCACTAAGTTTGGGTATTCAAGTGATGAAAGCTCATCTCGATTCTTCATCTCCATCCTCTCCTAGAGTATTTGTTAATCTTCTCACAATGATCCTGGACATGAGTTATTTCTTAGATGGTGAATGTATTCTTCTCAAACTCAATCTCAAGATGAAAATGATGGATTTTATGAACTACAACCGGAGGAAGAGTATTTGGGTATCCGTGTATGCTCCAAACTTAGCTAATGTTGGTTGAATTGCTCCAAATTTTCAAACCAAATGTACTTAAGCAGTTCTGCACTTATGTGAAGAACATGTAACCAACTAACTGAAGTGTAGTTCTGCCATTTTTATCCAAACCTCGTAGGTAACCGAACTCTATATTAATGGAAGTTTCATGGATTTCCGTAGTAATGTTCAAGTTGCCGCAACCGACAACCAACCGAACTTTAGGAAAATAAGATTTTACTGTGTACGGTTCGGTTGGTTCGCAATCAATAACAAACCGAACTTTACGTAAAAATAAGATTTAACTTAGTGTACAAAGTTCTAGTTGGTTCGCAAACCAATAACAAACCAACTTGGACGAAATAAGATTTAACTTAGAGTACAAAGTTCGCTTTGTTTACACAATCGCATATAAACCAACTATCTAACCTAATTATACATAATATAAGAGTATACTAAGTTTAATAAGTTCTTGTTTCGCAAACTTGATCCCAACAAAGATAACTAACCGAACTTATTAAACAAAATAAAATCAACAGCCTCCAGAGTTATATTCTAAGTTACCCAGATAAAATAAAAGGTAACCTAACTTTGTACTTGTTATTTGTTCTAAGTTACATGTCATCTTGCTTTTTTAATCAACTTGGAGTTCCTGGGTTTACACGATCAAATTATCTTTTTACCGAACTCTGTGATTGCAATTGATGTTGTTCCATTTCTTGTAGATTGAATGCCAACCTATACCAACGGGATGATCAACCTTCTCCTGGCTGATATGTTGTTCTAAGATACATCCGGTCACTATGTCAATGATTTGGTATTTACGGCTTGGCTGATGCGAAGAATTGGGCTAGAGAGCATGCCAAGAGAGCCATATGCGTATTAGTTTTGAATGGAAAAGAAAGCAAAACTCGCTTTTGAAATGGTTTCAGGAGAGGAGTGGGGATCCTGGGATGCTAGTTACAAGAGGAAGGATTATGTGTATAAATGAAAGACGACGAGGAAGAACATAACGTGCTCAAAGAAAATTAAATGTCCTGTTCGGGCTAGTATTTAGTAAGTGCAAACAAAGGAAAGGATGGGTTCTATTTATGGATAAGGTGGTAGGTCATCACAACCACCCTCGTCCGGAGGATCTTGAAGAACATGCAATGGCCGCAAGGCTCACTCCTCAAGAAATGGAGAAAATAACTAAATATATGAGAATGAGAATTTCACCACTTGGTATGCTTCGATTATTAAAGGATGATAACAATGATAACGTATCATCTTTGCACACCATTTACAATACAATTAAGACAATTAAAGGGAATGAATGGAAGGATGAAAAGTCATGCAACAATTGTTTTTGTTGGCTCAAGAGAAAGGCTACGCGGTTCAAAAGAAGGTAGGTCCGGAAGAAGAAATAACTCATCTCTTCATTGCTCATCCGAAGAGTGTTCAACTAGCTCAATGCTTCCATGAAGTTCTTATAATGGATTGCACTTACAAGACAAACAAATACGAGATGCCATTGTTGAACATTGTTGGTCATACGTCACGAAGTCACCGTTTCTGGTGCTTTTTGTTTTCTAAAGGACGAGCTAGAACCAAGTTACACTTAGGCGCTACAACAAGTGAAGGTGATCTACCGAGATGATGATATCCCCGGGTTATAGTGACGGACAATGAAGTAGCATTGATGAACATAATAGAGAGAGTCTTCCCATTGGCACATAATATGCTTTGTACATTTCATATATGGTGCAATGTGATGAATAGGTGCAAGCCTCAACTTTGTCCACCTAAGAGGAAAGCATTGGAAGAGATTAGTAAGCTACCGGAAGATGAACAAGCGGATGCAAAGAGGCATTCGATAAACAACACACCATAAATCACGCTAAATGAGTTGCTTTCTCCGGGAATGGTAGGTATTGACTTGGTCTCTCACCGAAGAAGAGTATAATCTAAATCTTCCGAATTTATTGAACATTGAGTCTGCCCCGAATATCCTGAGGATATTGTAATGTATGTGGTGAAGCAATGGTTGGAACCGCATAAAGAGCGCTTCGTTTATGCTTTTACCAACCACCATAAACACTTTGGGAATCAAGCTACAAGTTTGGTAGAATCGGCACACCACCGAGTTGAAGAAAAATCTCTTTGGATGTGTCGATATTTTTGTGGTTGTGTTTAACGCTATGAAGGTTTACTTCAACCGCGAGATTGAGAGAATTAAAGAGAAGTTTCAAAAAGACGCATCATGAAGTACAAAAAAGATTGTAGACAAAAGTGGTAACATCAAGAAAGTGGAGGATCTTCGGTTTTCAAGGGACTCCACTATAATGTTTCACATGCTTTCATTAAGAGGTTAATGGTTGAGGTGTATTTGATTGACATAGGGAAACAAGCCGGACGAGGTGTGTGTTTGCAACATGATGAAGTCTATGGGACTCCCTTGTCGCCACATGATAGCTAAGTATGAACATGGTATAATCCCTTTAAGCGATATAGATCCACATTGGCAACACTTAATTTTTTTTCCTCCTCCAAAAGGCGATGTCGGAGAAGAGTTTGGTGACAATGAAATGGGAAGAATCGTTATCGAGAGGTACCGGAACATGAACAAACTCGAAAGGCAAATATTTTGGGATGACATGCGGCCAATCGTTCATCCGCAGACTTCGGAGAATGTGCAAGAACCGAATAAAGGCAAGGGAAAAGGTAGGCCAAGAACCAAAGAAACAAAAAAACAAGTTAGAGACTATGCAAAGGTGTTGGGTAAGAGGATAAGTGAAATGACCCCTTTTACTAGAGATCCTTCGGGGCATGAGTATGTCGCGACGAAATACCAAGAAGATTCTAAGAAAAGGGATAGGAATATTATTGAAAAAGGCGAGACAAGTGAACGGGATATGAAGAAAAAAGGACCGATGTTACAATCTCAACATACTCCAATTGATGATACACCACCTCTTATTGATAAAATGTTCCTGGAAGAGCTACCTCCTTACATTAGAGATTATGTCATATCCACCAATGACGTCCCTCCGGATGGTAATTGCGGTTTCCACGTTGTCGTACAACAACTAGGGCCTTTCACTCAAGGTGCCAAGATATATAATGATAATCAAATCACTTATGTTCGTCAAAGGTTGTTGATGAAGCTAAGGGAGAAACCGGAATTTTACAAGACAATGTTGATGGATGGAGATGCTAGTCTCAATATGCAGTTTGTTAGGTATCAAAGTCGTCTCCACGGGGCAATCCAATCACAAGGGATCATTGGATGAGCATGCCGATATGTGGGCACTTAATCGCCGACGCATTCATTTGCGTGGTTCACTTTTTCTCAAAATGTGGTAGTTTCACATACACTCCAAAACAACCATATGTGTCGACCAACTTAGACGTAGTAGAGTGGTGATTGCGTTGATTAACAACAACCATTTTATAGGACTCCGGTTAGAAGACAATTGTCCATTGCCTCCGATATGCGTACACTCTTATTGGAATGAATTTAACCCCGACACAATGTTGGGTTGGTGCGCTATGTATGAACATAACATGGAGATGTGGAAAGATTTAAAGGAATCGAAAATAATTATACACGAAGGTTCAATTTCCCATGCGGATGATTAAATGTACCATTAGTCCAACCAGGTATGCTTTGAAAATCAACATAAGAATGAAAGATTGTGTTTTTTTGGTATTTGGTCTTTTTTTGGGTTTTTTTTTTTTTTTTTTTTGTTGTTGTTGTTGTTTGCAATGCAATTTATATAAGTTCGGTTAAGAAATAACATTACATGACATTACCGAACTATTACATGACTTAAGTTCGGTTTGGAAATGAAATTACAATACATTGACGAAATAAAATTACAAAAGACTTAATACCCATAACGCATTATGAAAAAGTCTCTAAGGATGCGGAAATGATCTTCATATTTGAAATCCTTTCCTTTCCATAAAATCTCCATTCATTCTTTGACATTAAAACGATTTCCTCGTATGTTTCACCCCTAAGTCGATTCTTCGCAACAGTCCGATACAAAATCAAAAAATCCACAACTCTTTCTCGAATCTTTTCAAATCGAATGAACAAAGGTACTTGGTCAAGGTTATCAAGGTTACCTGTGTCGGAGCATAATCTCTCATGAATTTTCACCCAAAAACTATTACTCATAATACCATTCACTCTTTTGAGGTGTATAGCGGATATAAAGATACCATTACTGAGTCGAATCAAGTACATTGTTGTGTGAAACATAAAGTTCTACATACCAAATTTGAAATGTAACCGAACTCAACACTTTAAAAAATATTATGAAGTTCCAGAGTTCCATTCGGTTACCTGGTAAATTTGTGCAGGTAACCGAACACAAAATTGGCTAGGACTGGTTTTGGAACCCCTTAGTTCGGTTACATACAATTTTTTTGCGGTGTAATGTAGAACAAATAAGTTCGGTAACCTGCCAATTTTTCTATGTTACCGAATATGACTCGAAACTTAAATTTTTTTAAGTGTTGAGTTCGGTTGTATCTCAAAATTTCAAGAAACCGAACATTGAGACAACAAAGTTCGGTTGATTACGATATTTAGTCTACTAACCGAACTACCTTAATGTTTCTTAAACATTTTTTTGTAATGAAACATATATGAGTCTAATTGCCGAACTAATCCCTTAAAACATAAATTAGAAACCAAATTATAAAATTCATTTACTAATCCACATAACTAATTGTTAGAACCACACGAACATAAGAAAATAAAGTACCAAATCCGCAATAAAAAGGTCTTCCAAACATAAGAAAACAAAAATAAATTCGCAAGTAACCTCTTATGTTTTGTAAACATAGGAAACCAAAGTACTAATTGTTGCAATCACTCATTGACGGCACACCACTACGAGAAACTTTTTCTACTCTTGCATTTAGGAGTTTTAGCTCGACTTCGTCACTAGGAGTGTCATCTCCACCGCTTTGTTGTTCAACCATCCGACTTGAACCTTCCTTCTCGGCGACTCCTCTTCACCGGAATGGTATCGGCTTGATCAACGGTGTTGGGTGAAAAACATTAGTCCATTGGTTGTAGAGGTCCATTTTTTCACGAGTATTCATCGGCTCTCCACTCCGGATTTTTGCCATCATTATCTTCAACAATTTAGCACTTGACTTCACCTTTTTTCAATCAAAAGCATAAACAAGTATTATTTTTCTCAATTTCATTTTATAACATTATTAAAAGCAAAAATAAGAGTAAATATGTTACCGCCAAATTCCATAAGACCAAGGCCTCATCACCACAGGTAGGGGTATGCTTCATCATTTTCTCGAGCCTCTTTCTCCACTTTGCCTTCACTTTCGATTTCAAGACGGATTGATGGTCTCGTTTATTACACGAGGATGAGAAAAATTTTCATACCATTCCATATATCCCTCGCCAACAACATTTGGCTCATCATAACAAACTTCACACTCTTCAACCGGAATAACAATTCTCATAGTTGATCCATTGGTCCACCGATGGAGAAGGATCGTATTTGGAACAAAATTCTTTCTGTTCTTAGTTCCCCGCTTCTTAACCTTGAAGTTGAATTTTTTATCTTCGGGGACACTTTGGACACAACAAAAATTGTCTCAATACTCTTCGAGGATTATACATTGTACAACCGCTGTGATAAAACAACATTCCATTATAACCCGCGATTTCGAGAAATTAACAACCTCAACATCTTCCTCTTCTTCATCTGATTGAAGCTTGTATGGATGGAAAACCACATCTTCAACCGTTGCATTATCCAATGTCTATCTCAACTTCAACAACTTTTTTTTCTTACCCTTCTCATGTGAGTCCAAAAATTCATATTTACCCGCTGTAGCCTTCCCATAATGCCAAGGAGTGTGAGCATGAGGCAATTTCGGTTAGGGAAGTGGTCGACACCCAAACCTATGAGAAGAAACCACAAATATGATTAGTAAATATATCAAAATTATAGTTTAGTTTGTTCGCAAATATATCTTGAAACACACAAAGGATAATTTAACTGGGTTTTGAACAAGGGTGTATAAGCCTCCAAAATATAAACTCTTAAGCCTCGAAGCTTTTCTTCCGAGCTCCGCTGAACGAATGATAAAACCGCAATTCCCCCAACAAGTAGTTGTTCACCTCATGAAGGGGGTCCAATAATCGGAGGTAATGGGCATTTACCACGTGACCGAAGTGTCGGGGAAGAAAATGGTTCCTAGTTGACATAACAAATAAGCAGTCACATGGTGCTTAATCTTCTCCTCTCGTCATCACCAACTTTCCTTGAGCAACCAAATCTTTCGTCCCTCCAAACTCCTCAAACAAGACTTTCAACTTGATATTTTTCAACTTCTTCTTGTACGCACGGCCAGGTTGAACTCATTATACTCATCACCTTCCTTAGGCTCTTTTGCAGCTCGTCTAAACTCACAATGTGCCTTATCGCCGCTCCAACCTAAACACTTTTCCACCAACTTTTCAAGAAGTTCATAACTCATGGAGGGATCGTAGCAGCTCGAACACTTGTTCCCGTAATTGGAAGTCTAGTTATTCGAAAACAATCATCCGTGAGTTATTGCCATCTCGCCAAACGGTAGATGAAAGGTATCCGTTTCGGATAAACCCTCTCGTGAAATGTAAAACAAGATGACAACATCAAATTTTTGGTGCGCATGTTGTATCGCGTTCCATAGTACACAATCAAATACCTCCAACCGGACCTCATCACACTCATTCTCTATATTCCATTTCTTGTTCTTTTGACGTTTCAAAACACGAACAACATTATTATGATCCTACAAATACAACATCATATCTTATATACTAATACTAGGTCTTAACCCGTGCCGTAACGGCACGGGATGTTTTGTCTCTAATACGATATTGTTCATATTCCTCTTGCTTCATTTTTCCGTGGTAATTATTTTGATATTCAAATAGGTTTTGGGAAGAAAATAATGGGTTACCCCGATTTCTTTTATTTTATTTAAGCATGTTATTTTAGTTTTATTATAAATTTTCGAGTAATAATGTTGTGCCAACATGAAAAAAAAAAAAAAAAGATATTTTACCCATATAATATTCCATCACACCATAATTTTAAATTTCAAAAAGAATATTTCATCTAGCAATACATATACCTAAACTGGCAATACAACTCCATGGTGTTTATGACTACATGAGTTTCGAAATTATTGATAACTAAGGATCTAAGGAGTGAAGCAAAAACCCATAACATTTTCCCTATTATAGATAAAAACTATATATTTATTTATTTATTGGAAATGTGAGAGGTATAAAAATGGAGAACCCTTGGCTATTGGAAGGCTGAGATATACACTTATGAGCTGAAAAAATAAAATTATAAAAGTAAATTAAAACATGTGTAAGATTCTTTCTCAATCATATTGATAACATAAAATTGAAGAAATTCGTGGATAAAAGATTTCACACCAACTATGCTAAGTAGTGCATGAATGGCGTTCTAACATCTAGTGTTATTTTCAAGTAATTTGGAGCAAGAAAGAGCATAGTCATATTGATATTTGTATCCACATAAATTCAACTAACCTTTTGAAGAAAAATTATTAGTTTCAAGGTAAAGCCGATACAAACACCTATCGCCTTCAATTTGTAGAACACACACTGGGCTTAATCGGCCTTGAGATTAAACAAATAACCCAACATTAGTTAAATAATGTCTACAAATACGGGATTGAAACATAGTGCTAACGGGGAAAATGAGAGACTAAAATTTTCTTAACCAAACATGTACTCAAATTAAAAAGTCATCAATTTAACAAAAAAATATAAAAGAACCCAAGTTAAATCAATACTTGCATAAACAAAACCTATAAGAGAATTTCGTAATTACTAAATACCTTTAAAATCACTATTAGAGATTTAATTGCATGCCTCGTTAAAAACGGTAAGACGAAATTACCAAATTAATTTGTAGAAGTGTCACTGGATATGTAGCAATTCAGAGAAGTTTGCACTGGTGGTTATGCGCACCATCTAAGTGTTGTTCGATTGATTATTTTTTTAGAAGGTTTAGGTTTTCATTGGAGAAACCGAGAGTGAGGGTTTCATTATATTCATTATCATTCAGATATCCAAGACCAACTCGCGCTCTGCTTACGTGATCCCTATACAACCGCAGATTTATCTATTGGAGGGAGAAACCTTGATACTAAATATGTAATTTTTAATATTTATTATATAACGTGACTTCCAAATATTTTTTTTATAAAAAAAAAAAAATTCATGTATTTTAACTGAGTTATATTAGCATTAAGATGATCAACCACA
The DNA here is from genome assembly GCA_023531295.1 of Papaver armeniacum. Taxonomy (NCBI): domain Eukaryota; kingdom Viridiplantae; phylum Streptophyta; class Magnoliopsida; order Ranunculales; family Papaveraceae; genus Papaver; species Papaver armeniacum. The sequence goes on from JAJJWW010004225.1 coordinate 9,209, forward strand.
TTTCTACTTTATAATGTTACCCTTTTGTAGTGGCACATAATTAACATAGTCAATTACTACTCATCAATACCCACAAGACCACAAAACCACCGTGATATCACTTCTTTCTCCATAACCACCACCGCCCATCCCTCGTAGAATATTGGGTACACTTATAACTTTTAATCCCAGACGCCATGTATAAAGTTTAGGTTTAACAAATTTAGGTCGTTAATTAAATTATTCAACTATATGTTTTTTTGTTAATACTGAAAATCATGCGTACTTAACGGTTCAAAGATAGCAGCGGTACAAAAAAAACCATTTTGTCTTATATGATTTGGTATCATCCCAAAAATATTTGTACCCGCCTTTATTGATCGTGTCAAAAACAACCTACAATGTTACCCGTCATGTAAAAACTTTTTTTTTATTATTTTTGATTGAAAAAGAAAAAACCAATACCACCACCATTAAAACCATCCAACACCACTATTTCTTCCACCAAAACTAATGTTACCGCCTCCACTACTTAATAACACCTATCACCGCTTCCACCACCTACTTCTTCTTCTACTACCACCGCCACCATTAATATATATTGAAATAATTTTTGTCAAAATTATTTATTGATGGAAATATGTATTAATATTAATTAAGGGACATTTATGATGTAAAATTAATAAATCATTTATCATGAGAAATTAATGAGACACCAATTAATAAAATACTTATACTAATTGATATTTAAGTTCAAAAAACCATGACCATAGATTTATCTTCTCTCTAGACAAATATGGACCACCACTTACACAGGCAAACTTAGCCAAACTGTGCTTTATACTCTTGATATACCGAAAAATATATGTCAAAATATATAAAAAAATGACTAAGAAATATTGATGTATAAGATTCAATACCTTTGTCGCAAAGATCTTGGCAGCCCATGAGTTTTTGTAGCCAAGCAATACCTCCCCTCCATCTCTTGGAGTACCATAAGTTGGGTTCTTTGGCGGCAAACACAAACTGCCATCAGGAATGTATGCATATCTAGCACAAGGCTTTTTAGGCGTCTTTCTAGGGTTTTTTTACTATTTGTGATTGTTCCTCTTCCTCTTCATCCGAGTCCTCCTCTGATTCGTCATCTTCATTATCTCCATCTTCTTCACTGTCATCATTGTCATCTCCTTGTTCCTCTCCATCTTCCTTATCTCCATCCTCATTTCCTCCTTCGTCAGCTGGTTCCTCTTCTCCACCTTCATTATGTTCTTGAGTACCCATCTCTTCTACAATCTCTTGATTAACTTGTTGGATTACATTGTCAACATTATCTCTATTGACATCATCTTGGATGACAACACCCGATAATGACCCACCTCCATACTTAGCATTTTTGGTTCCACGCTTATTGAAACCTAAGTGTATTTTGCCTCGAGGCGTGGGAGTTCTCAGATCTTCCAGTGAAGTTTGGTTTGATTTTTTTCGTCTCACACTAATCAAGAAAACAAAAGATATTAGCTTAACCGATAAACTATTGACTAAATCAGACGCAACATAATGGTTCTCGTAAAGAAGGTTTGGTTAGTATCAAAAGTTTACCAAAAACCGCCAACTCTAAAAAGAATTGTGTTCCAGGGTAGAGTTCGGTTAGTCCATCTTTTTTTGCATACAAACCGAACTTCAAAGTATATGAAATTAGGGAAGTGTTTTTTTTGCGAACAAACCGAACTAAACATGTATGTAATTAACAAAGAGTTCGGTTACTGGATTGTTTTAAATTTATTTGCGAACCAACCGAACAGAGTTGGAAAAGTTCGGTTAATTGAGAACTCAACATAGTGGGCAAAATAGCACAGTTCGGTTGCATAGGATTTTTTTTTTTTTTTTTGGTAATATGGGTATAGTTCGGTTACTAGGTAGTTTTAAAATTTTTGCAAAACAACCGAACATGATTGAAATAGTTCGGTTAACTGAGAACTCAACATAGTGGGAAAATTAGTACAGTTCGGTTGATTTGGAATTTTTTTGTAACATTGGTATAGTTCGGTTACCAGATAGTTTTAAAAAAAATTGCGAACCAACCGAACAGAGTTGAAAGAGTTCGTTGAACTCAGAACTCAACATAGTGACAAAATTAGGACAGTTCGGTTGCAATGGAAAGTGTTTTTTTTTTTTTGTAAAATGGGCAGAGTTCGGTTAGTAGATGGTTTTCAAAAGATTTGCGAACCAACCGAACTCAAAGTTCGGTAACATAGTGTTAATTCCTATTCAACCGAACTGTTCTTCGTGTTCTTCCTTTCAGGAAGTTCGGTTAACAAAATAGGATTTTTGTGAAACTCCTCCTAACCGAACTCAGCACTGTAACTTCCATTTGAACCCTATTTTGATGATTTTTATTCAATTAAACGAATCAAAATCAAATTAAAAGTAATGGGTTTGGTTGAAAATACCTGCGGATCTTTCCCATGATAGTTTTGGGGATCTTCTTCATGCCTATTATGGCCGATTATGTCTTCACCTTCCGGTTCCACTTCTTTGTGAATCTCCAATTCAGTTGGCTGATTTGCTAGATATCCTAATGGGGGACCTTTTCCTGGGAGTCTTTTGGTTTGCTTTCGAAGAACCATTCTTATACTCGATTGATTAATCGTCGATGAAAATTTTATGAATCGACGATTAATCGATGAAGATGATGTTGAAAGGAAGAAGAAGAAGAAGAAGAACAGAAGACCCAAAACTTGTTTGGGAGGCGGTAGGGTAGGTCTGATTTTTTGTTTTTGTTAATAGATTATATTAGGCTAATAATTTATTTAAAACCGTTTTAGTGATAATCTTAATTATGGTTTGGGGTCAAATTAGTAATGTCCACATTTTAGGACATCCCTTATAAATGTAGGGTAGATGGCCTTATAAAAACAATGGTCCCCCAAATATATCACGGTCCCCAAAAAACGGTTCCTTGCAATGGGTTGGCTCCGTCCCTGCGAAAAGCTATTTCTTTTGTGGTTGTCAAACACCCTCTAAATGCAGAGCCCCAATTTACCCAATCCAATTATGTGACATGAAGTCTCATGATAGCTCCCTTCCCTGCATACGATTCAAAGCTGTGCTAAAGTTGCTCTAAATCTCCTGCTAAAACGAACCTTCTCATGAATATCTCAAGAATTGTATTTTGGGAAGCATCGGTCCCATTGTAAAGAAGAAATCTCATTGAAGACACTCAATTTTGGTCAAATAAATAAACGGAAATGCTTAATCCAAGTTTGTGTCTTCCTTCAGAGTTTAATATGAAGATTTTGTCTTGGAACTGTAGAGGGATTGCTAGGCCTTCCTTTGTGAGGGTGATGAAGAAGCTAATCAGAGACACAACCCTTCGATTGTGGCCTTGATGGAAACTGTGGTTTTCGAGGATAGTGTTTCTGAGATTGTGAGTAAGCTAGGTTTCTCCCATTCCATCATTGTGGATCCTCAAGGGTTTTCAGGGGGTCTGTGTCTGCTTTGGAATGATAATGAGATCGATATTCAGGCTACTAACAAATCTAGATGGGCGGTTCATCCGTTGTTCTCGCCAAATTCCAACATCCATGGATTCTGTCCTCTGTCTATGGTAGCACGAATAAGGTTAGCAGAAAAGAATGTGGGACGAGCTCGGTGCCATTTCGATATTCCTAATGTCAATTGGATGGTTATCGGTGATTTGAATACCATTAGTGCCGTATCATGAGAAGATGGGGTAAATGTCCAACTTATAGTCAAGTCTCCGAAATTTGAATGAGATTTTGAATAAGTGTGGACTTATAGATCTTAGTGCCAATGGTCCAAGATTCACTTGGAATAACAAGAGAGTTGGAGCTGCTAATATCAAGGAGAGGATTGACAGAGCTATGGCAAATACTGGATGGCAAAATAGATTTCACAAAGCTCAGGTATTTCATCTCCCTTATTACAATTCTGACCACCGTGTTTTGGTTGTTGATCTTGAGCCTAAGAATAGGTATAAAACCAGACCTTTTAGACTTGAAGCCATTTGGACAGAGGACCCTAGATTTGAGTCTGTTGTTGAAAAATCTTGGTGAACAACTCTAATTTTTGCTAGCACTCAGTTCTAGCTAATGTTACCGTGGTCCGGATGAGTCTAAGAAATGGAATAAGCATGTGTTTGGAAATTTGTTTAGATAGATGAAGCTCATGAGAATCTTAGGATAGCTCAAAATGAGTTTGATAATTGGCCTCGAGATGATGCTAGGATTAAGATGACAAACCTCCCGATTGAGTACCTTAGACTTTAAGCTTTGAAGAGACCTTTTGGAAGCAAAAAGCCGAGTTTCTTGGCTAAAAGAAGGGGATCTAAATACGAGATTTTTTCATACGTCGACCATGGTTAAGAAAAAAAGGAATTCCATTGTGATGCTTAAAAATGAAAGAGGGGGTTGGATAAATACTGCAAACGACATTGAGTCCCATATTGTTGGTCATTTCAATGAATTGTTTAATTCTTCTAGTACCGGTTTTCTTGACGATGAGATTAATAACTGCTCCCCTCCGTTATTACCGTCGATGAAAATGCTCAACTAACTCGAAATGTTGATGTAGATGAGATAAAGCTGGCTATACGCCAAATGGGCTCGCTTAAGGCTCCAGGTCCAGATGGACTACAAGGTTTATTCTATAGTAAGTATTGGAAGTATGTAGGCTCTAGTGTCATTGCTCTAGTTAGAAACTTCTTCACTACTGGCACTTTAGATGCTAGACTTAATAAAACCTACATTGCCTTAATTCCTAAAGTAAGTAATCCTAATTGCATAAAAGAATATAGGCCTATTAGCTTATGTAATTTTAGCATGAAGATAATTACTAAGATCATTACTAATAGAATCCGACCTTTGTTGGGTAAAATTGTGTCTCATAATCAACATGCCTTTATTCCCCGGTAGGTCTCTCGTTTGATTCTCAGCTTATTTGCAATGAGATCATCCATTCTTTCAAATACAAGAAAGGTGAGAAAGGATGGATGGCCCTAAAACTTGATTTTGATAAGGCTTACGATAGGATAAGATGGGACTTCATTGAAAAGTCTTAATGCAATGGTTTTGACTTAATTTTGTTGGTTGGATTATGAATTGTATTTCTTCTGTCTCCTTTCAAGTGCTTATTAATGGAGCTCCTAGCAAGAGTTTTACTCCTACAAATGGTCTTCGATGTGGGGATCCTTTATCCCCTTCTTATTTATCCTTTGTTTGGAAACTTTGACTAGACTCCTTAATGTGGATTGATAGTAAGTTAATCTCGGGTTCGTAATAACTAGAGGAGGCCCTATGGTTACTCACTCCTTGTTTGCTGACGATAGTATTATTTTTCTTCAGGCAAATTATAAGAATGCTCGTAATTTAAGAGCGATCTTGGACAACTTTTGCTCCTGGACTGGTCAGAGAATCAATGTCAACAAATCGACTTTGCTTACTTCTGCCAATCTGGGTAGGAGTTTTACTAAAGGCATGGCTAATGCGCTTCAGGTTCAAGTAACCAGCAATCCAGGTAAGTACCTGGGTATTCCTCTTCAATGGGGAAGGATTAGTGAGAAAACTTATGCTGATATCTTTGATAAAATGTGTAATAGAATGCGGATGGAAGTATAAGAATCTTAGCATACTGGGTAGATTTACCTTATTAAGTGCTTGTATTGATCCCGTGTCTTACCATGTCATGTCTCATTTTTAAGCCGCCTAAAAATCGTTGAATAAGATTGATAGATGTAGAAGGAACTTCTTCTCGGGAGGTGATGAAGTGATAGAAAGACCATGCATAATGTGAATTGGTCTACTGTTTGTATGACTACCGATCTAGGAAGTGTGAATGTTAGAGACCTTGAACTAAGCAACTTAGTCAAGCTCTAGCGAAGATGGCTTGGAAAATCTTTTTCAACTCGAGCAAGTATCGTGACTAGGCTCTTAAAAGCAAAGTATTATAGGGATTATGATTTGAATACGAAAATTAAGAATAGATCCTCCAGGGTGTTGGAGAAGCATTATAGAAGGTCGTGGATGCCATTAGGAATTGCCTTAGGTGGGCTATAGGTGACGGATCTAAGGTTGATTTCGGAGAGATAAGTGGATCTAATGAGTCCATTGCTTCCTTATGTAACGAATATCGCTTGTCTGCCTCAGAGACCGTGAGTTCCTATATGGATCGGAACCCCAAAGAGTTGGATTCTAATAGGATTGATAGCAACAAGTGGGACCACAACGTTGCTGAGGCAATAAAGTCCATCCCTATTAGCAATAGCCCTGATGTTAGCGACAGACCCATTTGGGCGGCTAGTAAGTCTGGAAATGTGACAGTAAGAGAAGCTTACAAGTATCTTCAGATTCAAAAACATGGAAACCAACATCAAAACAATGATCGAAGTTTTGGGCTTTAAATTGCCCTTTAAATATAAGTTTTTCTTTGGCAACTCGCCATAATAAATTGCATGTTAATGAGTCACTTTACAGGAAGGGTATTACTGACCATCCTGGCTGTAAACTGTGCAGTAGTGATATAGAAACTAGTCATCATTTGTTCTTTGGTTGTCGTAATGTTGCCCCTATTTGGAGGAAATTAAGAGATTGGACTGGATTGCAAGTCAATTTAGACGTGTTCTCTCCAAGTTTTTCAAAAGGTCAGGCTCCCATGATGGTACTGTTGGTAATTTGAATTGGAAGGATTTATGTCCTTTTATTCTTTGGCATATTTGGTATCACAGAATATGTATGTTTTTGAGAACAAAAGTTCAATGCTTTGTGGGTTCTGGCAAAGGCTTTGAGAGTGGCAAGGAGTATCACCAAGGCCACCTACACGGTGGAGGATGGAAGAATGCATAAGGAAGAAACTTATATTGCTTGGTGTGCCCTCACCATAATTTTTTCAAGTTAAATACCGATGGATCGTCCGATGGTAATGGATTTGCAGGGATTGGTGGGATCATTCGGGACGATTCTGAGGCTTTGTTGCTTGTTATGGGAAGCATATCTACAAAAACAATAACAATGTGGTCAAATCTGGGCAATTAGAGATGGTTTACGCCCTGGGTCATTTGGCAAAATGGGCATTCATAACTTGGAAGTGGAGAGTGACTCTTGCTATGCTATTCAACTTTGCAATGAAGAAACTCAACCTCAATGGGACATTTCGCCCTTGTCGTGGAAATCAGAACTCAAGTCTTATTTCACTCAAGTAAAGTTTACTCAAAGATATAGAGAAGCCAATAACATTGCTTGATAGATTGGCTAAGGATGGAGGTTCTAAGAAGCATGAAGGAATTTGGATCTAAGTCTTCCGCATTTTTTATCTGTTTTGTTTAACTTCGATGTTATGGGTGTTACTACACCTATACTTGTTGTAAGTTCTGTTGTTTAGGTCTGTTTTCAGTCCTTCTTAACAAAAAAAAAAAAAAAAAAAAAAAAAAGAAACGGAAATGCTAAATATACCTAGCCATATTCCCAACTAAAATCCTACAAGAGAGAAAATAGTGGTCCCACTTTTAACCTTCATTGATCCAGATGCTACAACTGCTCCCAAACGCCACATGATCCCTTGTCGAGATATTTTCTCGGGATGTTTGGCGGTATATGTAGCGTCTCCCATAAAGAAATGCCTAGTTACTAAAATGAGGCGTGCAAGTTAGCTCTATCGAAAATTTGTGAACTAGTTTAAGTCGGCAATCAATTTTGGTGAAAGTCATTATTATATCCAAAAGTCCCAAACTACATGCGAAAGGAGTGCCACTTTGTGCACCTCAGCTAAACTAGAGGTGCACATTCCTCCCATTGCCATTGGGTAATATCTAACCTTGGTTATTTAATTTCTATTTTTGTTTCTTTTGTTTAATAATTTTCACAATTTAAAAATGGATTCATGGGAATTAGTGAAACCATAATAGTTTCTGTTACATAAAGGTTGGCTAGGCGGCCGATCCACCGGGTAACACATTTACTTGTGGGACCCACAAAATTAGCAAGGGAAAGACACCCACACATTGACGTGTCTCAAGTAGTGGAATACTTATCCCTAATCATAGTCGGCTAATTCTCCTCCACGCTTGTACTTCGTCTACATATACATTTGTACTCGTACTAGTCCATTACTAGTGCGCGTTTTGAAACTAAGTAATAAGAACTTCATTCTTATCTCAGTACTTATTGTACCTTCTTTGAATTAACTTAAATAAAGAAGCTTCATTACTATACTGTGCAATAAGAAAGGTACCATACCACCGAGCAGCTAGCGCTAACCCAAGAAACTAATAGCGCACCTGATTGAACATTTCTGGTTCAACCTATAAAAGTTTCTATAAATTAAAAAATAGTCCTCAGTAGTGGTCGCTCCATATCTTGACCGTACGGATTAACTAGTCACCTGAACCAGCATTTTAGGTATGAAAAGTTGTGATTCTATCAGAAAAGATAGTAGATGTTTTTGATGAAAATGCGATGTTGATGATGACGACTTAGAAGAAGGTAGAGAAACTGCAACAGTAAGTGAAGAAGCCATTGCTTTAGATATACTAATAATTAAGAAGAGAAAAACAAAAAAGATGGTTTTCCTTTGTTGATGAACTAGAAAAGATGGGAATCACGGAAATTTGGGGAGGAAAGTGTAAGTTAGAATAGAATGGTCATTGTTGTACTAGGATTTTAGTTTTATGTGAAGGATTATGATCTTTCATGTTTTGGATTAATTTTTATGCATAATACTGTTCTTTTTTCTTTTCATATTACTAATGTGTATCTTAATCAATTGCATATCAGCAGAATAAATAATTCAATCAAGACAATTCCATAGTATCTTCACTAGTTGATTTACATAGATCAATTTCCATAATTGATGAGGAGGTTGACAGTGTAAGTGTAGTCCGTTAACGAAGTGATACAGGGAAGGAGAGAAAATGAATCAGAATATATAGATATATGTAATGATTATGATGAGATATGGACCCTTAGATATCATGGGAGAGATCACTAATTGAGATTGTATGATACGGGGCCTATCTCTGTGTCTCCAATTCCCCATGTATCAATTTCAAATTAAGTTTCCTTCAAAAAAATTTCAAATTAAGCAGATTTATGAATAAAAAAGCAACTAACCAAGGTTAGATATTAGCCAATGGCAACGGGAGGAATGTGCACCTCTAGTTTAGGTGAGGTGCACAAAGTCGCACTCATGCGAAAGACATTCCTTTTAGTTGGTCACATGTTTTTTCCTCCTATACAAAGTGCTTGCACCTTGCGCTACAACAACATTTAACGCTAGGCACATGTTCCATTCAAAAAGTATAGCAGCTTTTACAAAAAGTGTGTGTGTGGGTGGCAACTTGCGTGTATTATTATGTGCTGCACTTCAAATTTGTTTCGGGATATGATGCACATTTCTTTTTTTTTGGCGCACGAAAATATAACCGATCAAAACTTGGAAAATCAGCTGAAAACAAATGCCGTGAAATGACCGGCAAATGACATATTTCTCTACTTGTCCTCCCTCTGTTTCTGGAAAAGTGTTACTTTCACTTTTTCAATTTAACCTAATTTTAGGCTAAAATGAAAAATAAAAATAACATTTTTTCGAGCTGTATTATTGCAGAAAATGGGCTATATAGCCAAAAGGGAAAGTTTCCTGGGCCATATAGACAGTTAGAATTAAGCCCGGATCAAATAGCCAATGGAATTTTTAATGGGAACAGACAGGATTACCCTTACCTTTCTTCTTCCTCTCTAGATAATATCGATCTCATCCACCGTTTCCATTACTTTCTTCTTCTACTCTCGCTCTCGATCTTCTCTTTCTCCACCACCACCATCATCAACTATAAGCGAGATCTATCAAAGACCACCATCGACAATAACTACCGCCACCATAATTCTACACCGTCTGCACTGTCATCATCATCCTTCTATGCCGCCTCCGCCATATCAAACTTTGCTCACCATTAAACACATCAACATCCACAAAACACCAATATCAACTCCACCATCGTTAAAGAGATCCGGATGCCTAATTTGGGTTTGAATCAACCAATTTTAGAAAATAACTCATGATTATACCAAAACACGCAGTCCTGAAACCCTAATTTTGTTTTTTATTTTATTTTCAAAAATGAATGGATTGATTGTCTTTATTTTAGCACAAATTGGTGTATGGTGATTTTAATTTAACCTTACTCGCCGAACCTAAGTTGAAATTAATTGATTTTATGAATTTAATTTTCATCTTCCTTGCAATTTCTTGAGTACTGCTGTTTTTTTGATAAGAAATGGATGAAGACTATGCTCAAATTGGTAAGTTTCTTGACCTTAATTGTGCTTTGATTTCAAATTTGTTCATCTTAATTAGATAAAACCGGGGTTTGCATCCGGTTATCGAAGTCATGCCGCAACAAGTGTTTGTAAGAAATGCCCAAGTGTGTTTTTATGGCTAAATGTTCAAGGATGTAACTGGTTTTCATCTAGCACTACGATAGGATGTAATCGGTTTTCATATGATACATGCATATTTGAAGTTTAATAAAGATGATAATAAGGAGGATGTAATGGTTTTCTCATCTAGCATAAAAATAAGATGTGAATCGGTTTTCATGTTATTTGATTATGTTATTTGTCCACGTCCTAGTTTTCATGTTATTTGATGTAATTAAGTAAGTAATTTTCCTATTTTTTGCAAGATATAGACCATAGGTAGTGATTGTAAATCTAACCGACTCCATACGAACTTTTCTTGGTTACATGAGAATGTGCCTAATATCCATATCATGATACATATATACATTGTACTACTTCCTACAAGACTAATTTGGTTAAGTGAGAATGTTTCCTATAGTATTAAACAAGTTTCATCTAGGTTTAATTTGTGGTGTATATTATTTCAAAGATGTTTATACTAGGGATGAAAACCGTTTCATCCAGTGTTTAATATAATATAAACTAGATGAAACCAGGTTTCATCTAGGTTTAATTTGTGGTGTATATTTTTCAGCATGTTTATATTAGGATGAAACCAGTTTCATCCGGGTTTAATATAATATAAACTAGGATGAAACCAGATTTCATTTAGATTTAATTTGTGTTGTGTATTGTTTCAAAGACGTTTAAACTAGGATGAAACTGGTTTCATCCAGGTTTAATGTGTGAGTACGTGTTTAAGTAGTAGTAGTAGTAGTAGTAGTATGTTTACTAACCAAAGAATCTCATTTCTCAAATCGTAGAATAAAGCAAAAGTAGTAGTAGTGTGTTTACTACTAGTACACCTAATTTTAATGGAGGGTAGGTTTGTGATATCAGTAACATGATGTTTATGTATCATTACAGTATGGGTGAATATCTAAGGGAAGAAGGGATATAATGTAATCAAAGTTGCTAGGGTATATAGGACCATATGTAGTTGCCAATATAGGAGGAAAGGATTAGTGCATGCTATTAACATAAGAGAGAATGGTAAAAATGGTAATGATTCTAATGATCACAGAATGTAGATTCTAATGATCCGATTAAAAATGAAGAGGGTGTCCGCACATACATGAGGGCTCCTCCGAGCTACTAAATGTTTAAAATTATATAGTAGGGATTAATATGAGTTTAAGTAGGAGTTTAGAGAGATTAGTACTGGTGAGGATAAGGTTGGGAGTATAAAACCAAAAGCAGCGGCTAAAACATGTATTTTGTCTTACGGAGAGTTTTTATGCGAGTGGCTCCACTCAAAGTCGTGGAATATCATCATCATCACCAAAATACATTTCACTGCTGACCGTCTTGAGTATCCGAGACCGCCTGGATATCTCTCACTTCCAAGTCCCTCATGGATGATGTTTATGCAGTGGATTTATACTCTTCAAAGAAGGAAAATCCTAATATATTTGGCGTAATTCTTTTGAGACGTGGTTTGATATATGCTGTAAATGTTATGGATAAGTTTCTTTCTTCATTTTTTTTGAACGGATAAGTTGCAGGTGATGCCGAAATGAGATTGATGTGATGTCGAGGATATGAAATCGATGTTGTCATAGCTTAAATGTAATGGCTTGGAGGTGCCTCGTATTGGAGTTTGGTTGCACCTGCGTTGTTGGATCCGATGGCAATAATGGAGCTAATGGGTACTCGGTGGTGTTGTTTTGATGATGGAGAACGGTTCTAGTGAAGTGTCGTGTGGACTGTTGGTATTGCAATGGAATGAATGCAGGAGATGACATTACAGATGTGCAGGTGATGGAAGTTGTGGTTGGCATGAGGCAGAGATGAAGGATATGCAATGGGTTACATACTCTGTTTTTTACTCTGTTTCAGGGACTCTGTTTTTTACTCTGTTTCACGGCACTCTGTTTTGCTGCATTTCACGACTCTGTTTTAATAAACAAAGAAATGAGAGCAATTAATTGTGTTTTTTTTTTTTTTTGTACTCTGTTTTTATTTGGTTACTTTGTTCTTCTCCAACGCAGAAAGATTTGTAGAAGATAAGGACATATTTATCTCTTCAGTTAATAAATAAATAACATTCGGGTCAAATATCCATTTTGGCTAAATGAACAATATTTTTTTTTTTTTTTTTTTTTGGCTATACAAACAAGAGATCTAAAGCTAAGAAGCTATTTCACCTGAGAATTTTGTTTTGGTGAAATTGACCAATTTTGTGTTATTATTGTTGGAGCTTTATTCCACCCTATAAAAACAGCTGATTCGGCTACTTAGGCTAGCCCCAATCGTGGTCCAAGATTCAAGCAGAAACTTGGATCCACGTCACCCAACCAGCTCGCCTAGGCGAACTGGGATCCAAGTTTCATAGCTAATAACGCAGCTTGAACCTGCGTGGCACGCAGCTAGAAACCTGCGTTTCATTGTAAATCAAAGTTAGTTTCTAACCGCGTATTGACCTTGTTGATCGTCAATACGCAGCTAGAAACCTTCTTTCCTTTTAAACACCAAAAACATCCAGACTCGCCCTTCCCCGCACAACCCGAGTAGTACCAGTGCTTTTATCTACATAATGGGCTATGTTCAACCGAGGAGTTCTATTTGAGATAGTATACGAAAAATACTCAATTTAACATTACGGTGTAAACCAGGGTGTAGGAAAAAAGGTCAAACAAATATTGAACGGCCACGCAGTCAGAATCGCGCGTCTAAGGAATACGCGCAGATTCAATATGCGTGCATGACGAGTTGAAACTCACCTCCTAAGAATATTTCTAATTTTTTTTTCCATACGCAGTTGTCAGAATCGCGTTTGCTTTTTCCACACGCCAGCTTGAAATCACAGACCTTGCTTAGGGCTAGCCTTAGACACATGCTTGCCATTATTGTAAAAAGGCGGACATTGGGTCCACCAGAAATTTTCAGGTAAATTCTGCTGCAGGCAATAAATAATTAATTTACGCGCTTTGTCTTTTCCCATTATAAGCACATTCGGATTTCTCGAGAACACCAAAAATCGAACTTCTCAATTCTTTCCTATTTCCCGAGCTTCAGATCTAGACGAAGGTTGGTTTCGTGTGCACTGACCGCGTGAATAGTTTCAGAAACGAACCTTCACATGAATATACGTCGAGAAGAGTATTCAATCTTTCTTTGTTTTTTTGCAAACAGTGGTCCCTTTTTAAATGTGAGTAAAATAGGCTTCCAAGAGTTTGTTTGCATGATTTGTGAACAAAGCATACGTCAGGTAATGATTTTTGTTCAAAGACATTATGGTAGGACATTCCCTAAAAATTTGGTAATTGGAGTAGGAACTAAACTAGTAAAACTATGATGGCCTTTACATGACAAAAAAAAAAAATAAAAAAATTTAGGCGTAGTATGAAACTACGCTTGATTCGGTTTATATTCACAGAAAGGTGTTTTGGGGCGTTTTTACCCATATAAAATTTATAAAAAACGATTAATTTGGGTTTTAAATTTTCTACCATTACATAAGAAGTAAACCAAAAATTTCAGCCTTCTAATAAACTACATATATTTAAGAAAAGACGTTCTTTTTCGGCTTCCAAACGATTAGTGGGTCACATTTTTCCACCAATAAAAGTGGTCAGTGACATAAACATTAGTGCCAGGCAACATGTTCTGGAAGCAAAAGTCAATCCCAGAGTAATAAGTGAACACATTTGGTCTCGTGAAAATAGATTATTTTTTTTTTGTTGCTTTTTTCAAAAAAAATAGCCTCGGCAGTGGTATCTATGTATTCATGTTTACTGCATGTTGTTGCACTATCTACTACCCGATTTCTTGAAGGTTGTTTCAGTCGTGATTAGGTGCATTTGTATTCACTTTTTTTTTTTTTTTTGTTATGCACCTATAAATGTTCTACCATCCACTTTCAATCAACTTTGCCCAAAAAAAAAAAACCAGCAACCTGAACTCCAGTTAGCTAAAGAACTTGAACAGTCCAAAACGCATCACATAACTTATCATTTGATCATAATGGTTGCCTAATAGGCAAGTGACTCAGCCGACTACCAATCACTAATGACAGTTAGACACATGCAAACTTTTCATCTTATCGTCACGCTGTCACACTGGGTCCGCGGGAAATTTTCCATAGTAGGCAATAAATAATTACGCGGCTCTCATATTTACCACTGTACCCGTTCATATTTCTCGAAATTACGAAGGAAACTCCTCGGATTCCTTCGTTTAGCAAGTCCGGCCTTCAGATCTAGACAGAGGTTAATTCAGTCATACCCGAAAAGTCAACCGCTGGAATTTTCCTTTTATCCTTTTCTTCTTAGTATTGTCCTTTTCCAGTTTTCAAATCTTGTCTTGGTTTAATAACACGAAAGTCCAAAGAAAAACCCTAGAAATTATATTCCTCTGAAATATCCAAACTCCTATTAATTGATTTTGTCTGTTCATAGTAAATCTCACAAGAATTTTTTCATAGATTAGGAAATTTTTGATCGTCATATGTGAATCTGGAAGAGAAATAGAGTAATTCGAAATGCTTCATAGAGGATTTAAGGGTGGAAAATGGTGATTTCTTCTTCTTCTTCTTTGATTTTGATTTTGTGTTTTTTTGTGGATTTTTTTTATTTTAATTTTGATTTTTGGAATTGGATGAATGATGATGATACAGCAAGACATCGTTAAAGCTAGCGGTAGCTCGAATAAAGCTGCTGAAGAACAAAAGAGAAGTGGGTTTGAGACAGATGAAAAGAGATTTGGCGAAACTTCTTGAGACTGGCCAAGAACAAACAGCTAGAATTCGGGTAAATTGTTTATTGATTTTGAGTTTTATGAATTTATTTGAGTGTTACTGTTGGATTGAGATGATTTTGTAGTGCGAAAGATTTTTCAATTAGATTTGGTTTACGATCTTAAGTTTATAGATAGATACACTAGGTTTGTTTCTGTGTTTTCAAGTGTATTGAAATTTTAGGGTTGGAATTTGTCTATTTTAGTGTGTAGAATCGATAATCTGGACATGGAATTTGTCTATTGTCTATTAACCATCAAACTTAGTCTGACCAATTTGTCTTAGATATACTATTGTTTAACCTAAGTTTTCTAGTGTTCAGGTAATTGCATTCAGTAGTAATGTTGACAGCTATTGTGAGATACAATTAGGTCTAAACAATTGTTTCAGCAGTCTTGGTTCTATAACCTCTTGGAGAGTAATTATGACATTACCATTGCTTTAGGCTGAGCGAATAGAGGGTTGAGGACTGATCCCTGGTTTCTTCATAATGAAGGAATTCAATATATCTTTTGTTTTTCTTATATAAAAATTATTCTTGTCATAAGTTTGTGTGCTGGTTATCTGGAGGGAATGTTGGTGAGACTTTAGTAAAGTGCTCTGGAGATTTCATCCAGCTGTGAGATAGACTTAAAATTATGGACAACATTCTATCTTCTTGCGCTTCTTGTTTGAATAAGTTTTAATTTGTGTTTGGACATCAATATAATGACCTATTAGGTGCAGAGTGTAGTCCTCTGTCCATGGTTAAAATTAGTGATCACGTGGATTCGTAAAACTAATTTATGTATCTTATGATTGAGTTGCTGAGTTAAAGATGATGTAGACTCATCGGAGAACTGATCTTTTCTGTACATTTCAGGTTGAACATGTGGTTAGAGAAGAGAAGACCATGTCAGCATATGATCTCATTGAGATTTATTGTGAGCTTGTTGTGGCACGCTTGCCAATTATTGAATCTCAAAAGTATGTATATGCATGTGATCTTCGCATATTGTTTTTTGTTTAATTTGTGTATTAACAAAACTCCGACTCATGTTCAATAAAGAAACACATAGTAATTTGCACTCGAAGGTGTCAAGAGGTATAACAGTGGAATCCAGACCTAGGTTTTGAATCTGCTTGTTGTGTGGTCTGTTTCTTTCACAGTCTCATGCCTTACTATCTGCTTAGTCTCTTTCAATGTCATGAGATTGCTTTTAAGAAAAAACCTTCTGTGTTACCTTATTTGCTGCTTTGGAACTTTGTTTTGACTTTCTCTCGTAATGTCTCCAGAACCTGCCCTGTCGACTTAAAGGAAGCAGTAACTAGCATAGTATTTGCAGCTCCAAGGTGTTCAGATATCCCAGAACTTGTCGATATACGCAAGCATTTTACAGCGAAATATGGAAAAGAGTTTATCACTTCAGCTCTAGAGTTAAGACCAGATTCTGGGGTTAGCCGCCAAGTGAGTGTCTAATGTACAAGTATTCACCAATAATGAACTGAAATTTGCCATGTAAAGATGCAGAACGATAATATATTCGTTAGCATTTGCAACTGTTTTACAGGTCTTTTAATCATGATTGTGCTTGATCATGTTTCAGGTTGTTGAGAAATTATCTGCTAAGGCACCCGACGGGGAAACCAAAATTAAGATCTTGACTGCCATTGCCAAAGAACATAATGTTAACTGGGATCGTACAGATTTTGAAGACAAAGAACTAAAGCCTCCAGAGGATCTGTTGGTAAGAATTTGATTTTCAACCCTGCACAAGTTGGTATTTTATGAAGTGACTAATGATTATAAAACCTTTGATCAAACAGAACGGACCAAATGTATACGATACCACCAGTGTCCAGCAGTCCCAGCCTACTCCTGTTCAAAAGTATGATTCCTCTAGGCCATCAACAAGTTCACAAGATTATGCTTCTACAAATGATACTAGTAGCATGCCAAGGAATACCAGCTCTTCGACCCAGTTTACAGCGTCAGGTTTGTTTGTAGACTGTGCATCTACCATAAATTTTCTTTTGAGTTATTACTTGTATATTTGTTTTATTACTGGCTGTACTTTTTTTTTATCATATCCTCATATTTGAGAAACAATTCGATGACCTGATTCCTCTGTATGCAGAACGTCCTAACGGAGGGAGAGACTACAGGGATTCATCTTACAAAGAGCAGACTGTGTTGCCTACTGATAAACAACATTGGAACATGGAATTCAAGGATGCTAATGAAGCTGCACATGCAGCTGCTGAATCTGCAGAAAGGGCAAGCAGGGCTGCTAGGGCTGCTGCGGAGATAGCAAGTGGTCGGAAGGATATAAGACAATATTCACCCGAATCTCGTGAATCATTTGATTATAGCGTTAAAGATGAAAGGCGAGGAACATTGGCTGGTCCAAATGTTAAGCAAGACCCTGTCAGAATGACTAATGAATCACGGACAAGTTCTTCCAAGAATGTGGATCCGAGGATGCAGGATCAACAAAGAGAGAGGAATGATTCGAGTAACCAGAGGGGAGTTCCTGGAAGCAGATATCATAGTTATGATGGTAATGATAGAAGTTCTGATGATGACAGGAGGTCGGTGGTTAATCCTCAAAGAGCTGACCGAAAGTCCCATAGAAATACATCTGAGGTGGAGCCCATTAATTCCATTCAGGAGGGCAGGAAAAAAGAGAAGGGTCACTATAGAGATGAAGTGAGGATCCAGGATCAATTTACTGATGACTCCGAGGTAGAATCTGTTGATCAGCAACACAATGATAAGAAAACTGAGTATACAGACTTTCCGCTGGGGAGACAAATTAGAGTACAGTCTAGCAAGTCTGTTTCTCCTTCATGTGCAAGTAATGAAGGTGATGAAGCCCATTCGGATTCAGAAATGCGACATTATGGAAGTGATCTTGGTGGACACTCTTTCCATAGCACTGTTAACGAGAACACACGAAAAGAAACCAGGAAACCAAGTTTCAAAGATAACTCTGGTGTTGTGTTTGACGAATATGATTTTGAGGAAGATAGGAATTTGGACTTCAAGGATGTGTATAACAGCCATGAGTCTGAATCATATGCTCCGAAACCAATTAGGGAATCTCCTCCTCATGCCTCCCGAATCATTGATAGTTGGACTCCTAGGAAAAGTAAAAGTGGGTCTGCTGAAGAAAATTTTGGTGTAAAATCAGATTCAGACAAGGAATCCAACTCCTCTTTGGGATTGCTTGAAATGCTTTCCAAAGGTGCAGGGCCATTAAAACCAGATGACTCGTCATCTGTTGTTGCTTTTGATGATTATCCTGAGAGTGAAGAAGAAGAGACACACGACTACGGACATAGTGTAAAAACAAGTACCACGGCTTTCCCACTTGAGCATAGGGTATCTATTACAAAGACGGAATCAACCGAGACTAATATAGGTCATGGAACTGTAAGATCCTCCTTTAAGAAGAAAAATGAAGAAGCCTCCCAGAAGCCATCGACAGGATCCTCGCATGATCCAGATTCTCAGCATAGGAGCTTCAAGAGAAACCAAGAAACAGAACTGAGTTATGTAGGTGAGCCAGAAAACAGTTATGGTGGTCATGGTTCAAAACCTTCCTCCTTCGTTAAAAGGGAAGCTGCAAGAGCAAACGTCAAACCAGAGCTTCCATCATCTTCTGATGATTCAGAATCTGAGGGCATCTACGGAAGTCGTGATCGGCAGATTGGTGCTGGAGGTGAGTATTCTAAGAGATCAGGTGCTGGCGTAAGTCTCAATGTTGAGGCATTGCCTTCACAAACTAATTCTCCAAGAAATAGGGAGTCAGAAAATAGTTATAGTGGCCGTGGTTCAAAACCTTCCTCCTTCGTCAAAAGGGAAGTTGCAAAAACAAACAGCAAACCAGATCTGCCATCATCTTCTGATGATTCAGAATCTGAGGGAATCTACGGAAGTCGTGATCAACAGCTTGGTTCTGGAGGTGGGTATTCTAAGAGGTCGGGTGGTGTAAGTCTCACTGTTAAGGAAGCTCCTTCACAAACTAATTCTCCAAGAAATAGAAACCAGAAGTTAAGGTCCGAAGACAAGCAGCGTCCACAAACCTCTAGGGTGTCGCCACCCAGGGAAAAACAAGCTGAAGACACCGTTGTTGCTTCAAGTCCTGGCGGTTTAGAGTATCCGAGTTACTCAAGCTCTGAAAGCGGGAAAGGGTTGAATTTGGGAAGGTTGCCTGGTGGTTTACGGAACAAGGATTATTATACTCGCCGAACTCGCCCTGAGATTCCTTTGGATAATGCCTCACCTCGTTTAACTCAGGAAACTGCCGAGGATACTCCAAAGTTCAAGTCTTCTACTAGAACTAAAGCTAGAGATCCAGAGCTGGTAAATCAGCAAGCACAAAGGGCTCATAGAGAATCCAGCTCTAGAAGATCAAAAACTTATTTCGATTCTGATAGTGATGATTCTGATCTACCCAAACGCCAAACTGTCTCTCGCAGTGATTATAAAAGGGGGGGGACTTACTTACAAGCCGAGACATACTCCAAGTGAGTCTGATGCTAGTAACCTTGCAATGTTTTTGGGTGGTCATGATTTGCCAGAAACTTCTCAGCTTGGTGAGAGAGAGAAAGCCTCGTACGGATCTGGATCTATTGCTACATCTCAGATGGAAAACTCAGGCAGGAAAACCAGAGTAAATTCGGTGGGGAAGGAAAGCGGTAAATCAGAGGAAGAGCAAAGTCATGGGCCTGTTTTGCAGCCTAAAGGGTCTTCAAGTAAGGGAAGTTCAAAGTCTAGGTTGCAGAACACTAGTCCATCTGTTGAAAAACAGCCCCCAGAACCTATTCCAGAGCCAGAAACTGTGCGATCAAACAACAGTGAAACTCTAGCCAAGAATGCATCATCGGAAAGTCCTGAAACAAAGAATTCATCAAGTTTAAGTGAAGGGTCAACGTCCAGAGAAAACTCAATCAAGAAAGCAAGTCATGTGCATCCAAAACTTCCTGACTTCGATGCATTCACTGCTCATTTTCAATCTCTGCGGTCAAATGTCCGTCCATCTACCAAATAAAAGGCCTGCTCAGGAAGACGTGTCCTAGGTACTTCTTTTTCTTTGCTTAGCTTTTTTATACAAAAATTGGATTTTGTATATTCTTTTCTAGGGATGGTGGTAGTAGTCTGATGAAGATAAGTCTGAAGAACGGAGAACTAATCCCTCATTATACATATACATGTTTGTGTGAAACAGCAATATATTTTATCATATACAACGATCTGCATGATTTTGTCAGTAGTGTGTAGTAAAAATTGCCATTTACTTTTTCTTTGTAAAATTTTCACATTTGCAACTATCATTCTTTGATAGGATAATCTACTGCTCTCTTTCTCTCTCTCTCTCTTTTGTTTTTTGCTTTTTTGTTCCTTTTCATTTAACTTTTTTCTTCTTCTGCTTTCATTTTTGAGATTGAGATGCACCTTCAAATACAAATATGTTAATAGGAATATAGAATCCCCCCCAGATCAAGTTATTTTCCCTTTAAATGATTGCTTCTTGGATGATTGTTGTTTTATTTCCAGATGGATAGTATGTTAGTTGATCATTCATGGTCTGCTATTATATATGCAACACTTCTCACGACCTTCATGTAGTTGAAGCATTTTGCTATTTTGATTAAGCACACATTTTATTCTTACTCTTTAAGTTTATCACCATTTTTAAATGGTAGCTGTGGAGTGGTTAGAATTGCTGCATATCTCCTAGTAAACGATTTGTTTGTTAGGGTTAGCGTTACACAGTTGGAAATCAGGGTGCAGGAGACTTTACCATAAGATAAGGTCAGTGTTAGACAGTTGGAAATCAGGTTGCATACAGGTGTGTTATGATGTCTTACCATCCCTGCAAAACGGTGAATGTATGGTTATTAGTACCGAAGCTAGAGAAAACTTCTTTAGGTTTGTCATGCCCAAGGCAGCATTGTAAAACAAGGTTTAGGCTTTTCCAGATAAACAATTTCAGCCCAACCCGTCCTGATCTCCTAGTTCTGCTCAGGATGCAGTATTGGATGTCTGCTTCTGTAAGTCATATATTTCTTCAAAGTAAAACACAAGTTGGTTAGGAAGGAATCCTAAACCCCATCTTAGGCTCGATTCTAAATGCTCTTAGATTTTGGAATTTTATGGATAATATATGTTATAGGGATGCAATCAAGTTGTGCAAAATCCTTGTTTTCTATATTGTGGTTCAATGTCTTAATCTTGACACTTACCTAACACAAGAAACAAGTTGACAGTATCGGATAGTCCACAGTCGACGACCTATCTGAAAAGGCTGTTGGTTTAAAATACTTATATTAGTGGGTACAGTGATTTGATTATTGTTACTGTTATCCACTATTCTCTGCAGCAAAATGTCTGCTTGAATTTTTTTGTTTTGTTTGACTGTGGAAGTGCATCTCATTCTTCTGTTCTTTTCACTCTTTTTTTCCTTTACAAATGTTTTCTCTTTGTTTTCTACTTTATTGTCGGCAGCTTCATAATTCCCTCTTAAAGCTTTCTGCTGAAAGTTACTTAACAAAATGGGGGGAAACTAACAAATTGAAATGTTGTTGTCAACAACGATGTTATAGAACAGTTTGTGCAACTAATATATTTGAAAATTGTCGTCTCAACGGCAACGGTTGAAGACGGTTTTGTTGTGGAAATTGGCCCAATATTTCAATGTGTTAATTGTCCCTTGAATGCTCTACAATCTACCATGCCTTGATTCTGTGGTCTCAGCTAAATAAGAGAACAAAGCATTTGAGGTGTGGCTTGAACAGTCTTGTACTAGAGACAATTTATCGAACAAATGGCGCCGGCCAACTTTAAAATCTTAGCATTTGTGTGATGATGAATTTGATGCAGGCGTTTCAACTAACATACTGTTCATGAACGTACAAGAATTTGATATTTTGATTTACTGTTGAGTTTTTTTTTTCTTCTGAAAAGTCCCTCGACAAAATGGGGGAAACAAACAAACTGAAATGTTGTTGTCGATCGACAACGATATTATAAGGCTTACTCTTATCGTTGGCCAATTGCACAACTGATAGTTTTATAACTGCAACGGTTGAAACACGGTTTATCTGTTGAAAATTAGCTCAATATTTCGCCGTACTAATTGTTCCTTGAACGCTCTACAGTCTTTAATTTACCCGGCGAGATTGGAATATACCCAGTAGGACAAAATAGGATCATTTTGAAGTAAAGTCAAGCTACCCCTTAACCTATATTTTTGTAAATGGCTAAAATGCCCCCACAATGATTAAGGCTGAGTTTGGTAATGCTTATTTTTTTCCAAAAGCACTTTTACAACCTGTATATGTCAATAAATTTTGAAGTTGGTGTTTGGTAACAAAAACTAAAGTGCTTTTTATCCAAAGCACTTCCCAAATTCCTCAATTTTTAAAAGTTGGGGAGGAGGAGCTTATAAAAGCTACAAAGCATAAGCTGTGGTCCCCACATAAATTTAATGCTTAATTTATCTTTTTTATCCCTACTTTATTTTATAAATGACAAAAGTTACCCTTAAATTTATATACAATCAATTTTTTACTATTTCTTATATTGCATTCTTTAAGTATTATTATTTTTTATTATTTCGAACTATTTTATATACCATTTATTTAATTTGTCAACAGTACAAATAAAAACAAATATTATATAATTACTTAATTTTAGTTTCATTTTTTGCTTGAATAATTAATTAATTTGTCAACAGTAAAAATAAAAACAAATATTAAATAATTACTTAATTGTTGAGTAAAATAATTTCTTAACAATCATAATGATAGTGGTAATTAGTATGAACATTAATATTATATAGTAAAAAAATTAATTATTTTTAAACCCAATAAAATTGAATAAAACTACCATGAGTGATATATCTTTTTTTGTCATTTGTTACAACAACAATGGTTGAATCTGAAATTTTACCAAACACATTTTGATTGCTTTTTTAATCAGCTTCAACTTTAATTAATATTTTACCAAATGTCTAATTGCTTTTTCTCACAAAAGACAAAGACAACAACGAGAAAAGTGCTTTTACAAAAGTCAAAGAATACCAAACTAAGCCTAACTCTAATT
>JAJJWW010004226.1:0-159907 GCA_023531295.1 Papaver armeniacum
CAAGGGTAAGTTTATAACTTGAATTTTACTTCGTTCATGCTTTTGATTGAGATTGATTTCAAAGGCTTAAGGTTTTCCTTTTTTGATTTTGT
Organism: Papaver armeniacum; assembly: GCA_023531295.1. Lineage (NCBI taxonomy): Eukaryota > Viridiplantae > Streptophyta > Magnoliopsida > Ranunculales > Papaveraceae > Papaver > Papaver armeniacum. Next base: position 93 of record JAJJWW010004226.1, read on the forward strand.
TAGGGTTTTCTGCTCAAGATCGTATATACAATTTTAGGGGTTTTCTAAAGAAGAATTCCTCGTTTTGAATAGAAAGAAAAAGAAGAATTGAGATTTCCTCCTCTATGGCGTCATCTTCTGGTAATGAGAACAACCAAAATACTGTAGAATCTGCTAATAAGTCTGCTGATGGGACAATCGTTCCTCGAGAGCGCACGTAAGTGGCACTTAATCATCTAAATACATTATCTAATGTCTAAGTATGTTGTTTGATTTGTTAAAGACTCCATTCACCCATCTTCTTCTGTTGTTGTTGTAGTTCTGTATGTTTTTCTTTGGATCTTTCTTCCGTGTTGGCGATGATATTTGTTTTGTATCAATTCTTGTTAAAATTTCCTTCACAACTGAGAGTCATCTTTGATTTCACAGCTTCCGTGGTATTCTGGAAGCAAAGAGACTACGTTGAACCACCATATCATGGTCCTCAACCCAATTACAGTTATGGTCCTAAAGTGAAAGGAAATTTGGTTTCAGACACTGATGATCCTAAAGCCAAAGGCAATGTGGTGAGTTGTTAGGCTTCAGACATTAATTTTAGAAATATTTTTACATAAGCAGCACTTGACAGCAGATCTTAATGAAACACTGATGTCAATTCAGTTGTGCTCAAAGTTCACTAAAAATATTGTGTATACTCATTTTTTTTTTTATCTATGTCCAAATTCTAGGATGATGATAGAAAACGTGCTTTGGAAATGCACCCCGAAGATGAAAATGAGGAACTTCAGGTAAGAAAGAAGAGTGGGCTGGGTGCAAACCGCACATTGCGGAGTTGGGTGACTTATAAAGACCCTATTATAACCGACAGGGCTGCACATATAAGGGTTAGTAATTTCTGATACTTTTTCAGTGACGACGAGGGTAATTTATGTGAATATTGATACGCAGAACATCTTATGATGGCACATGCTAGGAAGCTAGGATTATCAGGACACTTACAATTAGAATTTCAATGTCATTATTTTCGAATTTAAACATTTATGCATATCTAACAGCAAATCAGACTCTTCATGTGGCAAGCTCTTAAATTCTTAATGATTGCTTTCCAGTCAGAGAATGAAGCGGAAACACATTCCAATCTATATAATCTGTCTTTATATGTAATGGTGGAGACTCTAAATCTGTCTCACTTCTATTTCTTCGCTTGTTATTTAGAAATGTTTCATCTTTCATATGCTGGTGCTGTAGTTAGTTTCACAATAACCAGTATCAAGAACATAACACAATTGCTACACTACTTTGGCATTTTGTGGACATATAGATGTGAAGTAGTATTTGAGAATACCAAACCTAACCCTTTAGATTTGATGAATTTTCTTCGGAAAGTTCTCTCTGAGTTATCTCAGACAATTCCAACTAAAAATAGACTGCAGAAGAAATTATCATGTGATAATGATCATCTAGGTTATTATCGTGGACAAGGGGCTTCAGTAAAGACTTGCATTAATTAATGTTGAATGCTTCTTTTGCTAAACAATCTTCAAAGTTTGCTTTGCTTATGGAATTGTCAAGGTTAATAACTTTCGGTTGGCTACTGAACTTGCAGAAGCATCAGGCTGGTAATCTAGTGCCGCAGAAGCTGGAGGAAGAAGGGCTGCCAGAGAAGCAGCAAAGTGTGCAGGTAACATTGGAGTTCCAAATGTGGGTTCCCTTACAACAAAAGTGTAGTTGATTTTCTTGCTAAAGACTTTACTGGTGTGGATTGGGGTAGTAAAACCACTTTATTAGAAATACTTTATGTGTATACTCATCTCTAAATATGTGTCCAAATTCCAGGGTGATCATAGATAGCATGATCTGGAAATGCACACCAAAGCTGAAATTGAAGAACTTCTGGTTAGAAAAAAGAGTAGGTCGGGGCAGAATACACCATGTGCGGTTTGTTAACTTATGAAGACCCAATTATAGACTGGCTAGCACGTAAAAAAGCTTTCACAGTTAAGTTTGGCTAGAATTGTTAGTATATAGTCTCTGATACTTTTTCAGGTTTCACAGACTGTTGATTGACGATGAGGGTAATTTATGCAAATATTGATAGGCAGAACGTAATATAATTGCGCATGCTAGGATTACCAAGCCACTTACAATCACATTTTCAATATTATTACTTTCGGTTCTAAACATTTTTGCGTATGTAACAACAAATCACTGAATCAGAGATTGAGACTCTTCACGTGGAAAGCTTTGATGACTGCTTATCAGTCAGAGAATGAATAGGAAGACACATCTCATCAACACAAACTGTCCTTTACGTAACAGTGGTGACTCTAAATCCGTCTCATGTCTATTTCTTCATTGTGCTTTTGCTAAAACAATTTTGAGAGGCATTAAGTTACCTCATATGTTCTCTAGAAATGTTTCGTTTTTCATATGCTGGTGCAGTAGTTAGCTCAGGATAACCAGCATCAAGAGCATAACAAAATTGCTAAAATACCCCGGCATTTTAGGAATTACAGATATAAAATAGTATTTGAAAATACCAAACATAATCCCTTAGATTTGAAAAAGTGATTATTGCGCCAGTTTGGTCTCATTCTTCTAGCAAAGCCTTTAAAATAAACTTAACCGCCAAGACCGTGAAAAGGTGAGCGTGTAAAAAAGAAAACGTTAATTCTAACTCGTCGTTAATCAGGGGTAAATCCATACTTGAATTTTTACTTCTCTCTTCCGCTCTTATGATTTCCTTTATTGAGATTGATAAGGCATAGGGTTCTCCTTATTTTTTTTTTTTTATTTTTATTTCTGCTAAGATGTATATGGAAATCTGTGTGACTTGTATTAGGTGTGTTAGTGGTGCTGCAATTTTAGGGGTTTCTAAACAAGAGTTTCTCGTCTTGCATAGGAAGAAGAAGAATCATCTTCCGGTAATGAGAACAACCAAAATATGGTGGATTCTGCGAAGGCTGCTGATGTGAAAATCATTCCTTATGAGAATACTAAGTGGCACTTAATCATCTAAATTCCTTTGTTTGATTTTTATTTATCGTATTCTTCTCTTGTTGTGTATGTCTTTCTTTTTTCTGTGCTGCCTTCTCAACTGAGTCTTCTCTGATTTCACAGCATCGATGGTGTTCTCGACAAGCTTAGGAGTCAACTGCGCTACGTTGAACCACCATATTATGGACCTGGTCCGGATTATATGGTGGAGGATCCTGTTTCAGACACTGATGATCCCAATGTTAAGTCCAATGTGGTGGTGAGTTGTTAGGCTTCAGAAGACATTGATCATCTGTTACTGGATGTATTGTTGTGTTCATAGTTTATTAAAAAATACTTTGTGTATACTCATCTCTATCTTTGTCCAATTCCAGGGTGATCATAAAAAGAAGAGTCTGCCGAGGGCAATAGACACCAAATGGGGTCGGATAGTTCATGAATACGAATTAGAGCTGGCCAGAACTGGTGAGCAGGTATGAAAAGTGTCACAATTAAGGTTGGGTAGAATTGCCAGTGTATGGTTTCCGTTACCTTTTTTAGATTTCACAGACCGTGGATCGACGATAAAGGAAATTTATTCGAACATTGACAGGCAGAACATATTACAATTACACATCCTAGGATTATCAAGATACTTACAATTATTACACTTTCATTATTATAGTTTCGATCCTAAACAGCAAATCAGACTCGATGTGAAAAGCTCATAATGATCTCTAGCAGTCAGAGAGTGAATAGGAAGACACATTCCCATCATTACGGACTGTCGTTAATTTAACAGCAGTGACTCTGGATCTGTCTCACATCTAGTTCTTCATTATATAATGTTTGATGCTGCTTTTGCTAAACAATCTTCAAAATTTGCTCATGGTATTGTCATGGGTAGTAACTTTGTGTTGGTGACTGAATTTGCAGGGTTTTCTAATGCCGCAGAATCTGGAGGAAAGGCTTCTCCAGATAAATCATGATGAGCAGGTATGAAAACTGTCACAATTAAGGTTTTGGATAGAATTGCCAGTATGGTTTCCGTTAACTTTTTCAGATTTCATAGACTGCTGATTGACAATGAGGGAAATTCATGCGAACATTGATAGGTAAAACATGTTATAATTGCGCATCCTAGGATTATCAAGACACTTACAATTTCTGCATATGTAACAGCATTCCGGATGTGGGAAGTTCGTAATGACTGCTTACCGGTCAGAGAGTGAATAGGAAGTTACATTCCCATCATTACAAACTATCTTTTATTTAACAGCGGTCACTCTGAATCTGTCTCACATCTATTTCTTCGTTGTGTTTTTGCCAAAGCACTCTGGAGAGCCATAAACTTACCTCGTATGTTTTTTAGGAATGTTTCATCTTTCATATGCTGGTGCCATAGTTAGCTTCAGGATAACCAGCATCAAGAACATAACAAAATGCTAAAATACTTTGGCATTTGAGGAAATACAGATTGAAAGTAGTATTTGAAAATAACAAACATAGCCCTTCGGATTTGATCAATTGTCTGAGGAAGTTCTCTCTGAGTTATCTCAGACAGTCCCAACTAAATATAGATTGCAGAACAAATTATCACGTGCTAATGTCTTAATGATCATCTAGGTTGTTGTCGTGGATTAGTGGCCTTTGATAAAGGCATGAATTATTTAATGTGTAACGTTGCTTTTGTTGAACAATCTTCAAAATTTGCTTATGGAATTGTCAAGGTTAATAACTTTGGGTTGGCTACTGAATTTGCAGAAGGATCAGGCTGGTGTTCTAGTGCCTGAAGCTGAAGGAAGGGGTGCCAGAGAAGTAGCAAAGTGTGCAGTAAAGTTAAGAGCTCTAAATATTGAAGGAGCTTCTTTGAAAGATTGAATTTTCTCATTACGACTCTTTCCCATAGTAGTAGACTTCACGTTTCTACATCTATAAGCGAATCAGTGAGTGCTAGTCATAAATTGGGTGTAAATATAATATTTTCTTGACTGATCGTTACAGACACTCATAAATTCAAAATTTCGACCGAAAACATCACCTAGAACTTCGAGATCTACCAACGTACAATTTCACCACAAGATTGAATTAGAAAATTTTGCGTTTGGTGACCGGCATATGATATTGGCCTTTTCTTTTTCAGACTTATGTGACGTGGCGATACTTAAGAAACTACACATCTCCTCTTAATATGTGCCACATTATCACCGCTGCTGGTCATCTAGAATTTAGACTACACGGAATACATCCGGCATATTAGGTCGGTTCTTATGCACAACGGCAAACTTTTCCATTTGTGATACTAGGTGTCCTGGTAAATTAGTCCCATCATCATGAGAAAAGGGTTCGCCGATGGGGATGCAATCGAGTGATTTGGTCTATTACGCTAGGTGGAAATTTTATCTCCAGCAGCTTTCTTTTTGTCGCTTATAGCTAGGTGATTTTTAAACTTGATATTTTACACCAATATTTTTACATTAAATTTTCCCTCTCTTTTTCAATCTTTCTGGAGTAGTATTTTGATGTTAATAAGATACGTGATAGTTATAAGGAAATAAATAAAAAGCGAAGAAATTTTCAAGTTTTGGATATTAACCATGTCAAACATGCTAATATTTAAAAAAGAGTTTTAAAGCAAAGATAAAGATATTTAAAAGTTAACCATACTAGTCAGAAGAACAAAGAAAAATCTTCTCAATAAGGCATCGAATGAAAGTCTCTTCAAGTGAAGAAAATCAGGAGATCATTGTCAAAGATTTTTATTGAAGTCCTTATTTAAGTTTTTATTGTCCAAGTTTATATCATGTAAAATGACGCAATATTATTAATTAATTCGAAGTTTATATCTTGTTACGATGACAGAAGCATCGTTGCTTCAATACTCATCCTAGTATGTTGGAGAAAATGAGTTTTTAATGTTTTGATTTTATGGTCTTGGTGGGAATGGAACTTAGGACCTTTGGGTCTCTAAGAGCACTCACTCATTTTCTTATGAGTGAATGAATTAGAACCTTTAGTCCCACATTGGGTATAACTAAAGAGGAGTTCCACTATATAGCTATTCCTTTATGGATAGTTAGTGAAACAATGTGGGTGGAACGGGTGGGGCTTAGGGCTCGTGCTACCGCCATGGACCAGTCAACCAAGACTAATCTTTTTGGAAAAATTCTTTTGAATTATTTCCTAAACGTTTTGAAAATCAAAATAAATTGTCTTAATTGTGGGGGGGGCGTATGACCCGGTGGGAATTATTTTGTTTCCAAATTTTCTCTGTGTCGACATTATGTGCATGGCCGTTTTATTGCTGTTATGAAAAATCTTGAAATTAATTCCGATTTATTTTGTATTTAATTCAATATTTATTCTCTCTTTAATTCGCTCTTAATGCACAATCAATTCGACCTCTCTCTTCACCCCTATATAAACCACTCGAGTTCTTCATTTCAATTCGTGTCCAGAAAGAGCTACTATCCTCTTCTTTTCGTCTCTCTCCCTTTGTGTGGTCTTTTTCTTTTCTTAGTGCTTTTTCTTTGTTGAGTTCGTAAGAGTGGGCAAGTATTGTAGTGCTAACAATACTTGCAACATGCGATTTTATCCTAGATACAACTTGACCACAGGGGGTATAGGCATCACTCATTCTTGAGGCGTACCGGTCAACTATTGTGTTAGGGCGTGTTGAACACGTGACTGTCTTCTGTTTGCTGTCCATTGAGTGCTTATTTACCTTTCAACAATTTTACTTATAACTTATTCACATCTTCTTTTTAGTGTTTTATTGTTACAGTCGCAACAAGTATTACGATCGCAGAAGCATCACTGCCTCAACACTCATCTTAGTGTTATGACTGCATCGTTGCCTCAACATTCATTATAGAGTTATGATGGCAAAAGCATCACTGCCTCAACACTTACCTCGGTGTTATCAAGGCATCGTTACCCCAACACCGATCCTAGTGTTGTGATGGCGGAAGTATCACTGCCTCAACACTCATCTTAGTGTCATGACGTCATAGTTTCCTTAACACTCATCTTAGTGTACTGATGACAATAGCACCACTGCGTCAACAATCATCCTAGTGTTAATGTCCTGATGGCAGAAGAATCACTGCCTTAATACTCATTTTAGTGTTATGACAACATCATTGCGTCAACAGTCATCCTAGTGTTACGATGGGAGAGACATTACTGCCTCAACACTTATCTTAGTGTTATGAAGGCTTCGTTGCCTCAACACTCATCCTAGTGTTACTATGGCAGAAGCATCACTGCCTTAACACTCATAGTAGTGTTATGACGTATCGTTTCCTCAACACTCATCTTAGTGTTCTAATGGCAGTAGCTCCATTGCCTCAACACTCATCTTAGTGTCGGTGCTCTGATGATAGAAGCATCACTTCATCAATACATCTTAGTGTTGTGACGGCATCGTTGCTTCAACACTCATATTAGTATTCTAATGGTAGTAACATCACTGGCTCGACACTCATCTTACTGTTATGGAGATATCGTTGCCTCAACGCTCGTCTTAGTATTCTGATGGCAGCAACGTCACTGCCTCCACTCATCTTCGTGTTAACGACATCGCTGCCTCAACACTCATCTTAGTTTCAACGACAGTATCATAACTTCATTAACATTTATCTCAGTGTTACGACGACATCACTGCCTCAACGCTCTTCTTAGTGTCAACGACACGACCTTTTTAACACTCACCTTAGTGTTTTGACGGTACCGCTGCCTCAAACACTTATTTTAATTTTAAGTAAACATCTCGGTCGAATCCTTTAAATATTTACACACATACTGTAGTGAGTTGAATGTCCATATGGCCATATGGGCATTCACAATTCCAACATCTCCGGAATTAACTATATGGAAATGATAATATTGTCACACCATAAGCTTCAACTTTTCATGAGAAGACGTTTTATGCTGCTGATAACTATCTATAACCAAATAATCCTCCAAGGACCTTCCCGTTGCTACTATGACAGAATAAGGATGCTTAAAGTACCTAAGAAGACAATGGCAGCAAGAGCAAAACTTTCTCAACCAAATTAATAATTTATTATTAGCGCGGTTGGAATCCCACCACCGACTATCGGTGGTGGTGGCAATAGTGGTGTGAAGAAGAGAAAGGGAATCAGTCAGATGCAAATTTGGTCCTAGTTATGCCTCACCAAAGTCCAAACCTCTTCAGACGATGCTTTTCCATGCTAGTCCCAAACCTCTTCAGACGATGCTTTTCCATGCTAGTCCCACTTTACTGGTCATTGCTCGTTGGATTATTACTCGACATCATTACACAAATAACATCCAACCAAATCAGCTACAAAGCATTTGGTAAAAATCTAATGGATGTGGTACATTGTTTATTTTGCTTTTGTTAGTAAAATCACCATCTAGTGCCTACAAGGAACATTACTATTCCCCCTAAGTAGGGGACTTAATATTGATGGCGGATTTTTGATGAAGGCGAAAATCGTAAAATCACCTTTAACCAGCTATAGAAACCTAGAAAGCAAGTGGATTTAAAGACCATATGATATACAAAGAACTAGTGGCCCCGCGACCAACCGGTCTTTACATCATTTAATATATTAAAATATTATTCTTTTAATATTTACTAAATCTTGATCTTCAAACCAAAATCCAACTTGGTCTTTGCATCAACTTTAGGTCTTTCGGTCAAGATTAAACCCTTCTGAAAATATACCAAAATCTGCCAAGAGGACAAACAAAAATAAAAAAATAATCAAGATGGTGCCGCAACCACCGTGATGGTCTGTACACCATTGATAAGTGCATAATTAATATAATTTTGTCAATTCCATGCTTGTATTTTCTTGTATATTACCTTTTATTACTCTTGTTTTCTTTTGTTTTTCTTATTTAGGTAGAATCATCCAAAAAGATCAAAAAAAAAGTGCTGAAACGGATATAGAAGTGAGCGTGAACTAAATAACAAATGGTTAGTTATACAAGAGGATAAATTTTACATCTTAATTCTAGGGTTTACCCCTTTAGAGCTTAACCATGAGATATCTTTTTCCCCTTCTTCTTTGTAACATGAGTAGCTAAACATTTAATAGATCATGGATTAATTCAATGTTCTAACATAAATCTTTGTTAGTTATACAAGTTTATTTATAGTTTTAATCATCTTATCGTTTGTCTTCACCATATCTAATATATATGATTGATTTCTAAATTGTTTGGATGTGCAAAAAAATTAATTTATTGATCAATCTAATGCTAGTAGAGAGTTGAGTGATCCTTAATTGTTAAGCATCTCCTACAACAGTAGAAAACGTGAGACCTTGCTGAGAGATTCTGCGGAGCAATCACATGTCAAGATAACGTCAGCAAGTGAACCGAACGTACCGAGTTTAACTACTGGGATCAACCTAAACTCACAAACCCTAATGTGTTCGGTTGAGTTACATATATTGTAAGTGTACCTCAAGGTGGTTCAGTTGGATAGGATCCGCTAACTAAGCGTACATGTTCTCCGGTGATTTCTTTTTGATTATGAAACAAATTCGTATATCTAATTCCTTAAAACAATGTAACAAAACATAGTTTTCTAAGATGAACTGATATTTATATTCAATAACCAATCAAGTAACAAGTTACATAGATTATGTCGATGTTGCATTTACAAAGTTCAAAAGATAAACATTATACTACATAATTCAATATACCACATTAAAACACCCAACAAATGGTATATACTTCGTTGACACTTTGATCATAATAATATAACCAAGTCTAATACGAGAGTATCATATATATCTTCGCATGTTATGTTTTCAATCTTAAACGACTTGAAAGAAATGATAGAATTGGAAACAGGTCAAGTTAGAATTAATAACCTTAATGTCTTCGTTGTAGTCGATACGTCTTCACGTTCTTCAGGTCTTCGGAGTAATACTTTATTGTCTCAACATTCCTAGACTTTCTAGTCTAACCTAAACGAAGTAGACTTTAGTAAACTTAATCAAGTGACTCTATTTGAGTTTTGATACTGAAATATGACAACCAAACTTGACATACCAACGCTTGGTGGGTCAACCGAGCAATGCTCTAAGAACCTTATAAACACATCTAAGTTTAAGTTTAGTATAAAAGTACAAAGCCATACTTCATTTTCTAAAATCCGAGGTAACATCTTGAAACCAGTCTGTTCATATAATTTTTCCATTACTAAATCATTTTATAACCATATGATGCCATATTTTTTTTTCTTTTATTTATTAACCTACTATCCGTACCTCCTTTCATTACAACCAACTTCGTAGTATGATTTTCACTATGGTCCGCATGAGTGATTCTTGACTCAAATCAACGCATTGTTCAATTGTCAACATTTTCACCATAGGCCTTCAAACACACACAAGATATACTTTGAAGTATTAGCAGACGGTTAATACAATGTATCCAAATATTCCAAGGATAACAAATTTTTGGAGCATCTTGATGAGTAACAACTAATTTTTATTTTTAGCTGATATCTCGTCAAATTCATCTTAAATTAAATCATATGCAACCTCATAAGTTTTTTTTGTATGTATCATAATATTAAAAAAAACACACTAACATTTACCCTTGTATGAAGCCACCAATAGATGCTTACGCACATAAATTTATAAAAATGATATATTTTAGAACTAAAAGTATGTGTATTAATTGACTTTTATTTGATTTTATATTAGGCTCTACTTTATTTAATAACAAATTTGGGTTTAATATTTCATTTGTTATATGTACCATAGCAAAAATGATTACATCTTATTAGCAGTGTGAAGTGCGCACCAAAAAGAATTAAACTAGTACATATGAACATTTAATCTGTGCTTACACGTAAAACTTAGTAAGTTTGTGTATATTGATGTTTACGTATTTCATAAGATCGGGTGAGCAATACAAAAGTAAAATATGTATGGTTTAAAAAATCTTACCTATTCACATTATTATACGTCTTAACAAAACTCGTAACTAAATTTTATCTTTAATATAGGTAATATATCTTGTAATCATTATCCACTCATTTAGTTTTTTCACCCCACATATTTATTGCTTTATGGATGGTTCTCTATTTGTTTTGTACATATATCTCACTATAGTGACCTTGACTCCTAGCTGTGTGGTTCAGTTTATAACTGGGATCATAATGAAATTGGCTGGGCGCAGGTAATAGAAAATTACAGTCTTGTTCTTAACATATGTAGTGAGTTTTATTGAGCTTGTAATGTTGATTCCGAGGAGCTTTCAGGCTGCAGTGATGTTGAAGAACATGAGGATCAAGAAAGTAGGTGATAGTACTGAATTCGTGATCATAGGTTTCAACGAAAAGACCTGTGGAGATCAAGAGTTTGAGTATGTCATTTTATCACCTTAATTTTCGTTATTCTTGTCTTTTGCTGAGTCATTGTGGTTGACCATTTACCTTTTCTCTATATAGATTATTGTTGGACTTAACGTATATCATTTATTTTAAGTTACGTTGGATTAGTAATAATCCGGATTATGATATGATCTAAAGTTCGAATCATGTATTTAATCTTGTTTATGGTTAATACTACAATCTTTTTATTAGATGTTCGGTGTAACCATGAGGCGTGTCTCTCTAGATCATGATGGAAAGGTAGGAGAGACATGTGGCAAGCATGACAAGGACTCTCTTCCTAGCCTCATATGCATATATAAAAGAAATTTTGTTTTATCCATAAAAAAAACATGAGGAAACAAAAGTAGAAGTCCAAGCCAATAACCAAATAAGTTAACTTCCCTTTCTTTTACACGGTGATGTTATGTTGTTCATGAATATCCAAATAAGTTAACTTTGTTTTCTTTATCATATTTCTATTTTCTTGTATATCCAAAACATAATCTTCATAATAAGTTCAGTATGTAAGCTGTAAATATATATATTTCGTGAAAAGTCTTGTACATAATAAGATTTTAATAACACAATCATTGTACTTTTTTCCATCATACTAGACACCCAAAACAAAAATTAGACTTATAAACCCCTTTGAGAATACATATGTTTCTCCTTGCCATATTGCAGAAAGATGATTCACTTAATATTCAGTTTCTTAACAAGTATATAAGACTTGTCAAATATCTAGGTTTAGGAAAAATAACACACAAACTACAGTGAGAATTCAAAAAATATTGACATATATGATAAAAAATACTAATAGAAAGCACAAAATATATTTTCGTGGTTTAATAACTCTTTGGCGATGCCCATGATGAAAAATAAACTTTTATAAAAGAATTAAAAGGCCAACCCCATCTCGTATATCCCTTCATTTTCAAACTTAAATGCTCTTGGATAACCCTTAATACTCACTAAACCTCCTTTGACTTTGACTTTGTTATTTATTTACTGGCTAATTGTAAATTTTTTCTCCTTATGTTTAACCTATTTAACCACTCTCGAGATGGATATCCCTCGCACCATATAAGACCCTTTATACGTTTACCTTTAACTTGGTCCCAAAGTAGTCCTAAACTTTCCTTTTGCCAGTAACTTGGTATTCTAGATATCTTAACACTTACTCGTTTTCAGCAACTACATCATTCAATCTTCTATTTGTCTTTCCCCCTGACTGATTATCGTACGATCCACCTCCTGAATCAAATGAGATTTTAACGAACAAATACAGGTGACAACTTACACCAGAATTGCGCAGATCTACTCTCTTGTATGAAAAATGAACATCTTGTTCTGGAAGTCCAACAAAAAGATGTTTTTCATCAAATGTATGCAAGTGATAAAACCAAATCAACCCTCATTTATTTTAACTAAGAAATTAAATTTTCTTGGTGAGTTACTGGACAGACACACCGAAAATTGAGTCAACTTGAATATATAAATCTTTTGAGATGCAGAACCGCTACAACTGTGGACTACTTTCGCAGACATTATGTGTTGTGGAAATTTGGATCCAAGATACATTTTGCATCAATTTGAGTCTCAACTGATTTAGGTAATGATACAGAGCGATTTTTATTTTTAATCGGCAGGTTACGGGCCGGGCACTACACCAAATTCCCGGATTCGTAACAACAATTCGTAACGACTTATGGGCCGTTACGAATTTCCCATTACAAATGGCCGTTACAAAAAATTCGTAACAGGCTGGAGCCGTTACTAATTTTTTACAAATTTGTAACAGGGCTAAGCCGTTACGAATTTTTTTTAGGCATGCCAGTCACACGCTTGGTCACACCAGGGTGGTAACCCCTTTAGGATGTGCGCGGGCCATTCACATGCGTGCTATTGTGTTTCATCTGCACCGTTTATGCCTAAACTAATATCTCTACCAATCATTTTATTCTCGAGATGCGTCTCAATCATAAAATTTCTATCTAACCCTAAGTCTTATCTCTTCGAATGAATTTCATTTCCTTTTTCTTCTGTCGAAACTCTCAAACCAGAGAGGCGAAAAAGAGATCCTCTTTACCTTCTCAGTTTCTTCTATCGATCTCTCGATCAAACCTCTTTCTCTTCTCTTCTTTTCTGTTTTATCTCCTCCTTCTCTTTTATTAATATCTGCTTGTCCTGTTGTTTATGGGTGAAAACTACTCCTGCAGAATTTGGTAATTTGGGGTGTGGATGAGGAATGAATTTAAACCTTAAACAAATGCACTGCGCGGTGAGTGCTTGTAGATTCGAGAGATCAATCATGCAAGTCCGGCCTAAACCAAGAAATGGCCGTTTCCTGGACTTGTTTTGGTCACAAAGTGAAAGAGATGGGGTTGATCTTAGGGAGGAAGCGAAGAAGGTGTTGAGATTGTTAAGGTGTTGGCTTGCATATGACTTGTGTGAGAAAGGTGAGCAGGCTTGTGATTGATGCAAGCAAGCTATGGGTGTTTGAATACGTTTTGTATTAACACTTGGTTTTCAAGTCTAAATGCGTACTTGTGTTGTTGTTTGAAATAGGGAGGAGAACCTATTTATACAAGTCATTGAGCCTTATTCACGTCTCTCGTGGGAAGTGGAGGAAGTGGAGTGATGGAGTAGTGGAGTTGCGCGTCGGTGCCACATGACCGATCTTGCCCACTTCTCCTGTTCATCTCTAACCGTCCATGACTTTCGACACGTTCTTGTGATGGCGCGTTGCACGCCGCACCTGCCGTAAACCGCGAGACCAATACTCCCGCATGTATCCCCAGGTTTGTGACATGATTGATGTCCGGAATGTGTGGATCGTGGGTCCACGAAAGATAGCATGTAATCTTGAATTGAATATTGTGTTATTCGGGGAAGTCGATACTTGTGAAGTATCGTGTGTATTTTATCTTGAGTCTTTGCATTATGGTGTGGTAAAGTGATGGGTAATGACGCCTCACTAACCAAATAACTCCTGACGAGGGTTGTATAACCAAGCTGGTGAAGTTGGACGGATGAGATGATCTTTGAGACACTCATCTGCGACCGTTAATGAATATTAGGGTTTTTTGAAGAGGTGCAAGCATCACTCTTGACTTGGTCGAAACCAAGCATGGAAAGAGATTTGGAGAGGACCGAGGGCATGTGTGTAGACGCATGCGGTGTGCACGTCCATACCTCAGCATCCCATGAAGGCGCGATCTAAGCCACTCACTTTGACCGGTAAAGTTGAGTGGTTGAGATCGGTTTGCGGCAATCCGTTGCCGCAAGGAGCGCGTGACATCCCTAGTTTGGGCACGCGTTTCAAGACGACCCATCTTGGTCGGTCTTGGTCGATCATACCAGCGTGTAGGTGGTAGGCTGATGTTCACACCTATACTCCGACTATCCCATGAAAACGTGATCTAAGCCACTCAAATCGTCCAGGGTGAAGTTGAGTGGTCGAGATCGATTGCAATTTGGGAAGTGTAACCACGCAAGTTTGGGTGGACGGTTTGGGATAGCCAGGCATGGTATGCCTTGGCCGATCACATGAGGAGGTAGGTGGGCCCACGGTGGTCATCTTGGTATGACTGGGACACGCTTAATCTAATCCGTGACCCTCCATTCGTGCCGGGAGAAGATGGACGCGCGTGATGGCTTGAAACCCTAATTTTAGCTTTCAAAGCCGTGCGCCATGCTCTCTTTGGGCGTACGAATTTGTTGCAACCAAGTATGGTTGGTCTTGACCAATTGGTCAAGTGTGTGGCGGAGCCCACGGTGATCGTGTTGACATGCTCTGGGCCCTTTGAGTCTACATCTACACCCTCCATCTATACTGCCGAAGATGGATGGTTGAGACATGTTTTTGCGACACATGTAATATGCGCAAACCTAATTTAGGATTTTCAGTCCATAATGCTTGGTATGAACGGTTTCTTGGCAAGCTAGGCCAATGACCGACCATGCGGGGTCGGCCGTGGGTATTCCATACCTGCTTGGGGGTGATGGAATTGATCCGGGGTCATCCAATCATGCTTATGGAGTTGGATGATGCGATGAGATCATATCCAGGTGATACGGTCGGTCAGGATGCTGTCAGGCTAGTATAACACACCGAGAGTCGGCTTGTACGGGTATTTCGTACATGGTTTCATTATAGTGCTTGGAGGTTCGTGTTACTCGTAAGAGTAACACTCAGTCGTCATGCCACACCGATAACAGTCCGAAATACAAGGCTGATATGAAATTCACGGGGAAGGGATTGTTTCCATGCTCCAACCTGGAGGAATTTCATGTATTCACGAGAATGGGATTGTTGCTACATGCTCCATTCTTGATGAATTAAGTGAGGGAGTATCAACACTTATAAATGGCTTTATCTTTTACAAGATGTCAGCGCATGATTTTTCTGGTTTTTACAAATTTAACCTTAAACGAAAATCCACCATCAACACCTGTATAATGCGAGATAGAGAAAGTAGAAATTAGGGTTTCAATCTCTATTTTATGATCAATCTGAATCGATGGCGCGCCAAATGAATTGACATTTAGGGTTTGGTGATTGGGTTTAGTCTGAATTAGGTTTTGAGATATTGGTGACGAGTTGTCCAGAAGAAATGACATCTAGGGTTTGGTGATTTAGATGCAGTGAGATTGCGGGTTCTTGGTCTTTGGTGTTGGAGAAGGTTTGAACAAGAAATTGCGAGATGAATGATTTGATGCAACAGATAAAGAATGGAGTCACGAAAGTGCGTGAATTATTGATAGTATTGGTGGTTTTGTTGGCTGAGAAACTACGTAAGAAGACTAGATGAATGTATTAGGTTTGAGGAAAATGGTGAGTTGGAGTTGATGGGTACTGCAAATGGATTGCTTACATGGGTTTATGTGTTGATTGTATGCAAGGGAATGAGATTGATGGTGATTTGTCCTGAGAAGAAAGTAGAATGGTGTTCTGCAATGTTGCAATGGGTTGCTTATGGAGAATGCCTCTAGTGTGCTGTTTTGATGGTGTTCTTCCTCAATTTCATCCCGCTGCTGATCAGAATGAGGGTTTGCTTTTAATAGTAAGTCGCTAACAATGGGGTTTGTTGTTTTGTTTGTATTATGCATATTGGGTATCTTGATTGTACTTTGAAATTAATGTTAGGGTATAGAAATCCTCAAAACTAGATAAATTTTTATATCTACTTTGAAATTAATGAATTTTCTCATCCTAATATAGCATAACTGTAATCACAGCCAGTGCCATAATCACCAGACCTATTCAATATTGACCATGAGAGTCATAAGCTTATTTCTCAGAAAGGGTATACTCTACACGGTGGTATGCAAAACATTGCTGGTGTTTAAAGATTGATTGAAGATATTATTTTTTGTTCGCGGTTTCAATTTGATTATAATCAGTAGTTAGTATTATTTTGTGGTAATCCATCTGACATATATGATTGAGTATGTAAAGCTAATGTTTGTGCAACCGGTTTTAGGATCATTGGTTGAAAAATAAGAATTCTTAACTGCGAAACCACTAAATGTTAGCTTACGCGCGTTTTGTATAGTTAAAGTGGTATGTGTTGCTTATGCTTTTGGTGATGTACGTATTAAATAGACACAATTCTTGTGCAAGGGGAGAAAATTAAAGAACTATGATAAAGTATGAAGATAACCAATAAGTATATTATGATTTGCAAGGGGCTAATATAGGATTTTTGTCGGTAGGCATGTGGAAAGTGTCTGGAAATTTGAGTGCCTTGACCAAGAGGTGACTAATACTTCTTTTGTACCTTGTCTTTCAGTGAGATTCTACTTGTGCATCCATTATTTGAGTGGTCCTTAACTTATATTTGGTTGTTTGTTGGTTACAGTCATTGTCTAGGATGAACAAGAAAGATTCATGGCTATTTTGGTGGACACTCTACCTTACTGTAAGTTAAACTTTGCTTCCATTTATTTGAATGCTTAACTGTACATTGATGGACATGAAGGTTGAATCTGCAAGCTTCAGAATGACGGACTTTAGTCTCTTCTAATATACATTGTTCTCACTATGCATGCGGTTGCATGGATCTTCCTTGGGATATTTTCAGTTATAAGTTTCCAACCAGATTATGTTCTTGTTGTCTGATTTTGTTTGACTTTAAGCATTGCTAATATTGTTGGCTTCACCAAGTGCCGCAAAGGTAAGCAAAAGATTTTTTACAAGGCTATCATAAATCTAGCAGTTTCATTTTCTAGCGAGATAGCTTGTACCTTTTCTTCTTTTTTTCTTAAGCAAGCAAATAGGTAACAGAGTAAACATCACAAAACATGTTGGTATAGCTGGACTTGCAAATGATGCTCAAACTTTATTCATTAATTCCAGTCTTTGCAGGATCTTTTGCTGATTTATTTTGTGTGTTGCTTTGTTATATTTTGAAGGCATCGAAGACTTATCTTTCGACACAAGTTATATCAACTTAGAGAAGAGAGAGACATGAAGCCTGAAACTTTTTCTAGTCTTGTTTCTGCTATTCTCTACGAGAAAAGGTTTGATTTTCAGAACTTATTTCTTAATTGTATTTGGATTTCTCTCAAGATTTAGCTATACCTCTGAAATATCTATACACATGTTGTAATTAATGAGAACATAGCAATGCTACTGATTGGGTTTACATTATGTGAAGTTGAATTTTTGGGTTTACAAGTGAAGATTATATAATGGAAATAATGTATATTTGTTGTTTTTGTAGGTTTGGTCCACATTTCTGTCAGCCTGTCCTGCCATTGCTGTTTTATGAGAAGATAATAAGCCCTTTATATGCACAATATATTCAATTGGTGCCAAGTATGTCGAAATCCCTTTGTCATTTTTATGTCATCTGTCCTTGATTTATTATATTTGCAAATTTGTATATTACGAAGTGCAAATATGCGACGGAGAATTGAGGTGTGGGCTTACTATACACGAAAAACTTCTTGGATGAGGTATAATTTGTGATTGTCATTCTATTGATTGTTGGAAATTGAAGATACTAGATTGATGAAGTCATACCATTCTTAATACTGGCATTAGAGAGTTAGATTTTCTCAAAGGAAACCGTCTTTTAGGAGTGTCTTCTCCAGAAGTAGCAAGTCTTTTTAACTTGACACATTGCAAGTCTAAAGAGCCTGAATAATTTTCGTTTTCTCCCAGGAAAGTTTCTCTAAGCTAACATATTTATGTTTTGATTGCAGGGATCTTTTGAGCAATAATTTTTCAGGATTGGTGCCATCTTCTGTTGCTGATCTAGAGCATCCGCTTACCTTGTAAGTAAAACTGCCTTGATCTGAAGAGTCGGTTCAGTTGCCTAATATCAACTCCTTATAAGGCCCTGATTTTTATTTGTGTTGCGAAAAATATTGTTGTATACTTAAGAGTTCTATACCTCGGTGTTTATATGCCTCCTCTTCATCCTTATGCTGGAACTTACTAGATTTTATTTTGTTGTTCTTCAGTTTATGTTGAGGTGGAGAACTTTTAGATAGAATAATTCTATCTAGGTAATTAGCTTGTTATACATTGGCATAGTTGCAAATTTTTCGGTTGTTTAAAATTTAGTAACTTGCGTCTTTATTATCACTTTAATAGGGGTGGGAAGTATTCAGAAGAAGATGCCGTCATGGTTAAGATTCTTAATGTTGTTGCCTTCCTTCATCTTGAAGGTGTTTGTTCATCGTAACCTCAAACCAGAGGTAATTCCCTCATTATTGATATTCGATCTGAGATTCGCATAGTATTTCTTTGATCCCTGGCCGTAACCTGCGAAAGAAAACATCTCTCAAGTGGAGCTTAAGTGAAATAGCTTCCTCAGAGATTCTGAAAACAGACATTTAGGAGTTGAAGTGCCACCCGAGCCTTGTGTTGTTATCATGTCTTCAATCACCATCAGTACCTTGTATTCCATGGTTTCTTTCCTTCTATCATGCTCATTTCCACTTCTTTGAAGACTTGCTAATGTAAGTTATCGTTGTTTGTAGGAAGTAATTAGGTGTTGAAGTGTTTTCACGGATCAGAGTCTGGTGCAGTTGTTTAATGGTGCAACAACGTATGAATGGTGAGAGCCTGAGAGGACTGGTATAACACCGCAAAATAATTATTGTCATTCAATCAAGGTGCAGACCTTGTTGTTGTTGCAAGCCATGGAAAGGTGACAACTTACCCTATTATCCCTCTACCAACGGGATTATTATGTTTATAATCTTTGTTACAGAGAACTTGTATTCCCTTAGAACAAAAGAACTCATTTAGTCTTTCAAATAAATTTACTTAACAAAATTTGTATTCCCTTGGAACTTGGGAATTCTCCTGGATATGAATTGATTGAATATATTTAGAAAGAATAGAAAAAGTTATTGTTGAATGTGGCTAGATGGATTGGATGATAGTTTTATGCAGGTTATTTTGAATACCGGCTTATTTTCCGGAAAAAAATGCACTGCCGGTCAGCCTTGACCTGGTCAATGTTGGATCGGTAATTTTTCTTTTGTTACAAAAAAAATTAAGTAACGTTTGTAAAAGCTTGTTTCAAACTGCCGCGTAGTAACGGCTCTGGCCTGTTACTAATGTGCCACGTAGTAACGGCTCGGGGATATTACGACCACGTTGTTACAAAAAAATTCGTAACGGCCTGAGCTGTTACCACGTGTCAAATTCGTAACGGCCCCATTGCTGTTACAAAAAAAATGTAACACCCACTCTGCAACAACAGGCAAGAGCCGTTACAACCCGTTTTAGTAACGGCTCGGGTCTGTTACGGATCCGAGAATTCGGTGTAGTGGGGCCAGTTTTCGTGGCCATAAGATGGATTTATAGACTCTATACGAGTTGCACTGCTAAAGGTAACACGAGAGGAACAACCAATTTTTTTATTTTAATTTTTTTTGTATATTCCAAGTGTATTCTGTAGCTTCGTGGGAGCAGATTTCTCGTGTGGAAATCCCTAGCTTATTCATTCAAAGTATTAAGAAAATTTAAACAGTAACAAATCATTTTAGACTTATTTGTGTCCAAACAAAAAAGAATGTTAAGACATGTCAAAAAAGAAAATAAAGGAAATACCAAGACATTCTGCAGGTGAAGTCTTCGACTATATCATGTAAGACTGTAGTGACTAGTGCATATTCATAGAATTGGTAAGCTGGTCCTTTGACACGAATTTATTTTTATGAGTTTTGTCGAAACTAGTCACACATTAAAACATTGTTACATCTCCCTATGGGCCAGCGGAGCAGATTACCACATACTTTATAAAACCTAATATAGTGGCTTCACATTCCAATATAGGGGCTTCACATGGATGCCTAGCGATTAAAAGTTAGTTATGCGGTTGTTTGAGGGTGAAAACGGTTTTCGCCGATTTCGGTAATTTCGCGTGAGTGGGTGAAACCGAGTCTAAACCCTAAACAATGTACTGCAAGGGAGTACTTTAGATTCGAGAGATCAATCTCGCAACAAAACCGGCCTAAACCAAGAAATGGGGATTACAGACTTTGCTTCCGGTCCTGAAAGTGAAGGAGAAGGGTTGGTTTTAGGGAGGGAATCGAAGAAAGTGTTGAGACCGAGAATAGTTGATTACGGAAGAGTAGTTGTTTGAATTATATCGAAAGTGAAACCTAACGAGATGGGAAAGCTAGCAAGTGGTTTCTGAGTGTTGTATGCTCATGACCAAAACTTTTTGTTTGGTGGAAATAGGTAAGACCTATTTATACAAGTCGTAACATAATGTACTCTGGTCTCGTAGAAAATGGAAACAGTGAGTAAAGTGGAAGGAGGTGATAAATGGGTAACACCCGGAATTGATGTTCCATAATGAAAGGAGCGTTTCACCATTATTCCTTGTATTTACTAACCGACTCATTCTTATGACACTTTCATGTAACGGGCGTAGTGTACGCCGCACGCTGTAAACCGCCAAACCAATACCCTTTATGAGCATCCCCCAGTTTGTGACATGTGTTAGATGTCTCGAGTATTTTCATGGGAAAACGTGTAGCAAGGTGTTACGTGTGGCATGGTGATGAGTGCCAAATATTGCATATTTCTATACCTTTTTATTGGCATTTAACTCATCTTTTGTGCTCATAAATCAGATATTATCCCAGATTCTGTATTTTCTTTGTTTTCAAGAATAAATATTTGTACTAATTAATTTTGTGTTTTTAGGTAGTAAATAAAACTCGGAGAAATTGAGGAGCCAAAAGAAGCGAAAAATTGGAGGCAAGCGTCTATGGAGCAGAAAGCCAAAGCCCGCGCACGCATCAGTTGCAACCCAACAAGTAGCAACCCATTTAAGAGACATGGGCTTGAGCAGTCCAAGACCCGACCCGGATCCGAGCCCGTCCCTTCCGAGCCGTCAGATTTCATCCATCTTCATCCTACGGTCGCTCCAGCTTTCCCATCGACCCTCGCTACATCCGCCCAGCACCACAATCTCCTATACCTATACCCCTTCGACCAAAACCAGTTCTCACTTCTTTTCTCTTTCTTCTCCGACACCAGCAGAGAACACCCTACCTTCTCCTCCCCCAACAACCGCATCAGTAGCCACATGCTCCCCCTCTCTATCTCGAGTTATCTCTTTCATAGCTTCTCCAACCCTAGAAGCTATGTTAGAGATAATTGGAGCTAGGGTTTCCTCCAACATCACATCAATGGTCAGAGACGAGACAAGGCAGAGAAATCAGGTTTGGGTCTTTGTGTAATTGATAGTTTGAGTGATTTGTGAGGTATAAAGGGTAGTTCTTCTTGTGAGAGAGGAGGACAGTCAGTTTTTAGGGTTTGAGTTCTGTAATTTAATTTTAATCTGTTTACCTTCTGCATGATGTTCTAAGTACTTAATTAGGGTGTAGATGAAACCCATAAATTCAATGTCAAATTGATTTGAGTCTCAAGGTGTTCTTGTAGTTGCAATGTTTAGGAGAATAGTTAACCTTTGAATCGAGGCTCACCTGTGATCAATGGTACTTTGTAAGAAGACCATTGATACTAGGGGTTAGTGAAGGGATTGAGATTAAACAATTATCCATAGGAAGCCTTCAAGGGAAGGCACTAGAACACGGTGAGAATTGAAACTATCTAGCATAGTATTAGGAGGTGAATTCTATCACCTTAATAACCTTCCAATCTGTCACAACACCTTTTTATTACTTGTTACCTTAGAAATAGAGTCACAACTCCAACTCGGTCGTATCGACACCAAAATCGAGTTCACCTTTGTGTTACAACTTTGTCACTTGTCTAGAAATCGAGATAGTAAGCCACCGAGATCAACTCCCGACAACCCATTTCCCCGAGGATCGACTGTACTTGCCCTTGCTTCCCACGAGCACCGTGCACTTGCGATTACACGTAGGTAGGGTGGCAATGGATAACCGATATCAGGGATCCGTTTCCGATTATTCGAAATCCTATAGGATTTTATCCGTTATATCGGATCTTGGGATATCCGGATCCGATAACTTATCGGATATTTCCTCTTAACCTATCGGAATCGGATTGGGCTATATCCGATTGGTTAATATCCGATATCCGATAAGGTAGGGGCGTAATAGTAATTTTCAATACTACCAATACTAGTAGAGGTCGAGAGAAGGAAAGACAATTCTGATTTTCCTTTACTTTTTTTTCTTCTCTTCTCAGTCTCAGTCTTGCTCCCGGCTCCTCCCTCTCGATTAATCACTCAATAGTCAGTTCTCACTTCTCCAATAACTAATCTCAGGTATTGATTCGCTCCCCCCTCTATGTTGTTAATGATTTTTGTTCGATTTTTGTTTGATTTTTGTTCGATTTCTATGTTCAATTCGTATGAAATTAGGGTTTATGTTTTTCAATAAAAAATTAGGGCTTCGGATGAAAGATTTGAGATGGGTTTAAGGCCGAATGGAATATGAGGCCTAAGAATAACTTAATATTGATAGTTAGGGGTTTTATTTTTCTATATCGGTTCGATCTAAATCCCTTCCTCTTATAGGGTTTACACAACTTCAATTGATTCTCTAGAACAGTTGCTTCTGATTCATGTTTGAATATAACCCATTGAAGTGACATATTGAATGATTTCTTGGTCATATTGTTGTTTCTGTTCAGCTAATTATGATGGGATTAAGGTGGCTTAGGTTGTTGATAGGTTCATTTGCTGATTTTGGTTGGTTCTGATGAATTTTTCTTTGGTATCATTTCGACCTGAAGCTACATCTACTTTGGATCCCCTTCTCAAGCCACTTGACTAAGGCCCCGCAATTTAAGCCGCAACTACTTCAAATCACCAACTCTGTCTTAGCTAATCGAAACATTCTTCATAACACCGCAACCTCCACTTCGACTAAGGCCCTACAATTTATCGACATTGACATCTGTTGTTTTGATTTTGGGTTGGTAAAAGAAGAAAACATTTCAGGTCTTTAGGGGTTTCATTGGTTCAAGAATTTTGTTTGGCAAGTAATTTGTACTAGTTTTTCTTTGGTGAATCAGTTCGTTGATGCTAGGTTTCTGAGTTTGACATTAAACATTCTTTGCTTTCATAAACCAAACCAAACCCAGGCTTGCATATAGAGTTTTAGAGAATGGTTAAGAGTAGAAAACATGCAACTTTTCGAAGCTTAGAACTTCAAATGGAAGCCAACATTGACAACAATGCAACACCTTTAGGTTAAAGAATTTTAGTTCTCTTCTTGAAGGTAAAGAACATGCAAGTTGTTTCTAAGATTGTAGTGAAAGTGATGCAAACTTGTTACTCCTCATTGTGTTTTGGATGTTACTCCTCATTGATGCGGTAAATCTTCTAAAATGACCACATCCTTTGAATTCTCATTCGACTTCCACTGTCGTTTGTTATTGTTAGATATTCTCATAAATCTCACTTGTTTCTTTTTTAGTTCAATTTATCACATGTATGCCCAGTGGTTATTGTTGTTGAGAAATCAACAACCATATATCTTCTTTTAGCTTTCTTATTATTTTTCTGAGTACCTTGTCCAACATCTTCAATCACATGCGATTAGTTTCTCCCCGCACCACTATAGACCGCGGGATTCTTGGTGATTGTTAGTAATGCTTAAAAGTCTTAACCTTCATACAAATATAAGTAAGCATAGTCTGCATCACTATTTGTTTTTCTTTCAAATTGATTATTTGTGAATGCGAGATATGGAAGTCCTCATTGAAGTTGATGCAATGATGCAACATGCAACCAAGAAGCCAAGGAAGATCATCACTAGCCTGTTGTTGGCATTGTTGTTAAGTCTGTGTTACTGTGTACAAGAAGATATTGTTTTTCATAGTCTTCATCACTAGCCTGTTGTTGGCATTGTTGTAGTTTCTGAGACACCAGAGTATTGTTTGTGTGGGTTTGTCTGTCTTTCAGTTACACTAAACATTTGAACAAAAACTTAAAACTCTGTTAAATTTCAACATTAACTTCTGTTCCCAGAAACCGGATTTTATCGGATAAAATTCCGATATCCGATAGCTTAACCTTAACCTTAACCTTATCGAATTGGAATTTTTGGTATCCATCGGATATTATCGGATCTGGGCATCCGATAATCCTTAACCTTAACCTTAACGGAATTGCCAATATCCGCCGGATATCTATCCGTTGCCAGCCCTACACGTAGGCGAAAGCACATTCCCAAGCCTACCAAGTTTTTGGCGCCGCTGCCGGGGATTTGGTAGTGTCTTTGTGTTGCTCTGACTCACTTTTGATTTTGATTAACCCGTATATATGTGTAGTTTCTTTCTTGTTTTCCTGTCATTTGCATCTACGTAACTTAATACATTTGCTAGTATAACTTAACTTAATTTTTTTTTTTTTTACATCTTTGCATCTGTTTTTGCATTTGTACATTATCACATCTGTTAGCTCTTCTTTTGCCCTTGTTCAACTCATCTGCAGCTTGCATCTCATCTGTTGCATATCTGTAGTACTTCTTACTATTGGCTCAGCTGAAGCTTTGTCACTAGTTTACAAGGAAACCTTGCGGCATACTCGGAATGTAGCTTCTCATAAAAAGTGCATCTGTAGTTAAGCACTTGTGGAAAGTGGCATAGTATAGAGTAAGTCATTGCATTTCATCGCCCCGTACTAGTCAAGCGACATACACTAGTTGAATGTTGTTAGGAGCACATCTCGATCCACCGAGAATCATTGTTTACGTGAGCATAAGTCACTATTCCCATAAGCATTGCCTTCCTTGTTACATCTTGTTGCTTTGCGAGAATCCTTGTTTTGAAATTCCGGTATTAGTATTTTGATGTACTTGCTTTAACTTTGCAAGTTTGAGAACTGAAACTCTCTCTTGAGTAAGGGTACTTGTGGTGTAGGTTGAGCAAACTCAAGGAAATCAAGGGAGCAGACAAAACCAATTGGTGGAATTTCCTAAACCCGGATTTGATCTTGGCGGTATTGTGTCTCAAACCCTGCTCACATGAATGCATGATAAACCATACTGTTTGTGAATCGTGCTCATCTACTATCAACCCCGTGCTCGGCTCCGGCCCACGAAGCCGTGAGGCGAGCTGCAACTTGGATAGCCAAGTTAGTTTGCAATCCCCACTTGAAATCAACCGGGCTGGTTGATATCAATCGATCCGATTGACTCTGTCAACCCCGAGCTTAGCTTTGTAAAAACCAAGTGAAGTCGGTGAGTGACTTGATGCCACAGACCACGTTGAGCCATCTACTCCCTGTGTGACACTGAGCATAGTCGTGAAAGGTGGAGTCAACAAGAACCGATTGCATTTTCACTTTAACTCCTAGATTTCAACATACCCCCGATCGGCCCTAGCCCCGTGTTGTGGAGCTTGAGTTGCAATCAGCTAAAGCGGTTAGTTGTTAGCCCCGCACCTTCATGAAAAATTTGCTCTGTCAACCACATCTGTGAGACCCTGTTGACCCTGTCACCCAATTGCATGATCTCTGAAAATTATAACATCAACCAACACAGTTGACATTTTGCTTCAAGTCAAGTGCCCTGTGATAGTGCTGAACTGTTCATCTGCTGATTCACCTCTTGCATCTTTGCATTTACATATCTACATTGTGCTAAACTATTAACTATAAGATGCTGTGAATGATATGCCCTGCTAATTCATGCATACTTGTGAGCTTGATCTCTGAAATTTGAAATCAACTGAATCAGTTGACACTCCATAGCATGTTAAAACTGTTGTAGAGTGATAAATTGCTTATCTGTTATTACATCCACTGCCCGTGTATATCTGTGGATCAGTTTCTGCAATTTGTGTGAATTTGATTGAGTTGTGAGTAGCAAAGTTTGTATTAGCAACTAGCTTGGTTTTAAAACACACAACCCAGCACATGCTTCACCATTGAGTGAGCACAACCCTTTTCCCTGTGCACTTCACACTGTTTTTACTTTCCTGTGTACCAAACTTGTGCTATGCTGTGTTGCTCTATGTTGTTCTGAGCACATAAACTGTGCTGAGCATAAACCAACCTGCACAACCACTGGGCTGTGTCATTTTGTGTGAAATTGTGTTTTGCTGTTTTGCTCTGTGCACAAGACCAGTGCATAAGCTTGAGCTGCACTCAAACCTGTGTTGTATAAGCTTGACAAATTGAAGCCCACATACTGGGCTGTGCAACAACCTGAAGCCCACATAAACTGGGTTGTAAACCTGCCAAACTGGGCTGGAACCCACAACCACATAACTGGGCCGTGCAAGCTCTTTGGGCTGCACATAAACTGAACCCAAAACTGGGCTCTGCTCCTGCCATAAATGGCTGGAAACCCACCTAATCATTTGGGCCTTACAACATCAAAAAGAAATCTTTTGGGCTTGAGTCTGGAATTAGTGTATCATTTTTGTGGTTTTTGCTTTTCTGTGTTGAACTTGATTGTATGTTAACATGCTAGATGTGCTAGCTAGGCTATGATTGTGTCTTTTAGAGACCAAACAAATCGACTAGTTAGGATCCGCCTGGACGAAATCGTCAGCATACCCAGTTCTTCAACAGAAAGCCCAAGCTCACCCGAAAAAGAAACCATGGGTGATGAACAAAACCAACCTCGTAGTCTCAAAGACTACATGTACCCAACTAGGGCAAGCCAGCCCTCTTGCATCATTCTGCCAGCCGATGCTTGTCAGTTTGAGCCGAAAGCAAGCACCATTCACATGTTACCGTGTTTAGAGGGGTCGATCTTTGAAAAACCCTACCATCACGTGAGAGATTTTGAGGATATTTGTGGGACTCTACGTTTTAACCAAATGCCGGAGGAGTCCCTCAAAGCGAGATTGTTTCCTTTTCTTCGAAAGACAAAGCCAATTCATGGCTTCATGCCCTACAACCACAGTCCATTAGAACATGGGATGACCTCACAAAAGAGTTTTTCAAAAAAAAATTCCCCAACCATAAGACGGCGACAATTCGCCAAAGTCTAATTGGTTTTGTGCAATTAGAAAGACGAAACTCTAGCAAAATATTTGGAGAGATTCAATGAATTATTGCTCCAATGTCCCCACTATGGTTTTGAAAAATGGAGACTCGTGCAAATCTTGTATGAGGGTCTAGATGTTAGAACCCGCACCACAGTCGAGTCAATGTGCAATGGTGCATTTATTGACAAAAGTGCCGATGAAGCTTGGACTTTCTTAATCGAAGTCGCTTAAAAGACTCAACAGTGGGAGTCCATCCGTGAACCGAAAAGGACTACCCCTGTAGGTAACGTTCATAGAATCGAGTCGACTTTGAGGGAAATGCAAAAATGGCATCTTTACACTACACCAAATTCGGGATTAGAAAGCGAACAGGTACTGTTACAAAACGGGTTGTAACGGCCCTACTTTGTTGCAAAAGTGGGTGTTACATTTTTTTTGTAACGGCTTTGTGGCCGTTACGAATTTTTTTTGTAACGACCCTCGTAACAGGCTTGAGCCGTTACGAATTTGCCACGTGGTAACAGCTCAGGGCCGTTACGAATTTTTTTTGCAACAGGGACGTTGTAACATCTCGGGCGTTCACGAACTTTTTTAACAACAAAAAAATTCTGCCGGTCAACCTTGACTGGTCAAAATTGGTGAGTCTTGACCAATTTTGACTGGATCAGTGGTGCCGACTGATTCATTTTCTCATAGGAAATAAGTAGGAATTCAAAAAACTACTGCATACACCTTTCATTTCATCTTCCACAATCAACAATATTTTCTTCAATCAAATTCATCTCACATTCAATCAATTCTTATCACATTCAAATAGCTTAATACAAAAAAAGAACTTAAATTCTTCTAAGTATCAAAAATTTTGTTAAGTATGAAATACTAGGGGGATACTAAGTATCAGTTCATAGAAATTCTTTTGTTCACAAACTCATCTAACTTAGAAACACATAGAAACTTACAAACTTGCATCGCTCTCCAACCTAATAGGCGCCTTGTTCTCCAACATTTATTGCTCCAAACTTGTGAGCATCAATTCAATTAACCCGCAAACACAAAAAATATCTATTTAGATGTCGGAAGTATGCACAACAAAACTAGAGGGTAGAAATTATGAGGTTCTTGCTGCCGGGTAGTAAGAGAGGTGGAGCGAGGCAACTTACGACATCGGCACCGGCGGACCACAACTTACATGAATTCTTTAGTTCCGGACCTTGCAATGGTACCATGGTTGTTCACCAAATCGAAATAACCAATAGTAAACACCAAATTATCAATTTGACTATTTTAGGTTAAGCCAACGTAAAAGAACATGATATATATAGTTGCAGTTAGAAGTACTAACCGACTTGAACATGATATATATGTGTACCTTGGATACTAAAACACTCAATTTGTTGTGCATTCAATATATGCCTCTCGAGTGGTTTGCGCAAGTCAAATTCGTTGTAGTACTCGGATGCATCCGAACAAACACAACTCATTAGGCACTCAAAAGAAACATAAACCTTAGTCCCTTCGTGCACCATGACTGTCCATGCCTTAACACTCAATTAACCGAGAAAAATAACTTACTTGTATCGGAATTTTGTTGATTCTTCCCACCAGCGCAATACCTCGCAAGTATAAACCGAGTGTCAAAGCCACAAATTTAAACTTAATAGTTGAAGTATAATAACCAAGTGAAGTACTTACCGGGGATTGATATTTACCCGATTTCGGATACTCTCTGCTTCAATTGACCTTGTGTGAAGTCTGTGCATTTACATATAACATAACAAAAACCACCTACATATATATCAAAAAAATGATGGCCGAAAGAAAATATCCATTCATAAGCCGGTTTGTGTTCACATATATAGAAAAAAGTTACATTGGACCAAAAAAAGTTGCTTCAGGTAAAGCTCTTTTTATGCACAGCTGCATAAGAGTATGCGCATCAGTTAGCATACGTACAAAAGTGTGAACTGCCAAAAAAATCAAAAAAAATATCCTAGGAGTATGCGCATCAGTCAGCATACGTACAAAAGTTTGAATTGCGCAAGTATAACAAAAAGATCTGTATAAGTCAAGGTAGATATTAGGCGATGCTCAAAAAGGCTGAAATCGATTAGCTCAAAAAGAAAGGGACTGTGTGTCTTTGCT
Source organism: Papaver armeniacum (assembly GCA_023531295.1). Lineage (NCBI taxonomy): Eukaryota > Viridiplantae > Streptophyta > Magnoliopsida > Ranunculales > Papaveraceae > Papaver > Papaver armeniacum. The sequence goes on from JAJJWW010004226.1 coordinate 29,996, forward strand.
TGAGAGGCACATCTTTGGATGAAGCACATATCCTCCGATTCCGACATCTCACGAAGGTTCTTTGCATACTTGTTAGCTTTCACGATGATTGCATCGGCATGAGAATATCATCGATACATACCTTGGCAAGATGTATAGGTATAAGATCTCCGTGAAACCCGATCTGCTAAAGCACCATTACATAGCTCACCGGTTGCAACTACTTCATTCTCGAAGTTCAACAACGAATAAAGCGGTCCACCACGTGCTCTTGATGAAGTGGTGATGCGAATTCCAGCGTACAGGTGAACTTGTCGCATTTGGTGATACATTATTCCCAACGGGTGAACTTGTTGCAGCATGTGAACTGTTTGAGGTGAAGCGAAACATTACATGGAGTATGTGAGGCTACAACTCTTGAGGTCTTTGAGAACGTTTGAGCCAACCGATCTTTGGAATTGCAGATTTGATTTCTTCCACTACACCACACAACTTCACAAAGCCATCAATCGAGAACACACACCTTGCACCTATTTCTTCCACCATCCCACCAAGACCACCCTCCTTCGCTTTCGGTTCATTTACCTTGTGACGTCTTTGGAGCGAGAAAGATTGATTTGCGTACGAGATATAGGACCAACGGAACGAACCCGTCCTCTAGAATCTGCCCCAAAAGCTTTAGTCATTGCACTAGGTTCTTCTCTTGGAAGACCTGCATCTGTTTTTCTTTGATCTCATCTTGGGCCTTCTTGAGCTTCTCCTGTAGTGTCGAGCATAACAACCAAGTAAATTCTAATATCTTAAATATCTAGTACATGTTTTTAAAAGAGTTGAAATAATGAAAAGTAAACCGACTCACAGCGAATGGCACCGCGCTAGGTAAAATAGAACCACCTTCTTGTGTATGAGCTTTAACCCACACATCCTCGGGAGTTATCCTTGCATCGGGATTTGCGGCCTCTAAATTTACAAATACAATGTAAAATCATATAGTTTTCCATAAGGATGTTGAGGTAAGTTGTGAATATAATTGAGTTACGACTAAGTTGTGAATATAACAAAGTTTGAGGTAAGTTGCGAATATACGTACCAGTTCGAGCTCTCACCATAGCATGAGATTTGCGACCACTACAATGTGTGTAGCCATATTGTTGTCTTTTCCTCTTATGCTCGATTCTACTTTGCTTTGCCTTTTCTTCTCTTTCATTTTCGCAAAAATTTTATCCAATCCTCTTCTTTGACATTTGGTGGAACATTTAGAATCCTTTCTTCATGAGTAGGGACGGGGTCATAGTAGGCATGGCGTAACTCACTCTTCAATCTCCTCCATGGACGGAAACCGGCCTTCGAATATTTTCCTTTGATGTCTCGGTACATCATATTGACTGGAAAGATAGAACAAATTAATGCCTTACTTATTTGCAATAAAGATAAAAGAAGTTTAATGACGAGTGAAGAAAAATCATGTCTCAGGTAAGTATTGTACCTTCAGGGTTTTCCAAATATCATCCTTATACTTTGTATCAACAACATCCCAGCTTTTATATGAAATAGGCACATGTGTACGAGCCAAGGCGCCTCTTCGGTGACCTAATGTTGTTGCGTTCACCGGAAACCTGGTTGTCCATATTCATTGACCTCTCTGCTGCCATACCCTGTGAAATTCAAACATCAAAATAGGGAAAACCGAACAGAGCTAAAAGAGAGCATCCACGTTAACAAAAGAAAGCTACCTAACACCTTAAAAAATAAGTGACCAAACAATTCACGAAAAGAGAGCTAAAAGCGGCGTCATTGTATATATTATTGGGTAAGGTAAAACATATCGCATAATGTTTTGAGTTCAAAATGAATCGGTAATGAGCGGCTTTTCAAATTCTCATTGTCGATGAACCAAAAAATTTGAAAAGATGTAGGAACTTCAAATTTATCTCTGAAGACGTTAACCCCCGTCGTGAGTGCAACACCACAGACCATCCCTCTTGATAAGATCCTTTGAGTAGAACACTTGAGTAGCTTAAGATGCAAGGATAAACGGCTCATCCACCACTCTATTTATGCTTTTCATTTCCGACAAGTTGACCTTTACAACCTTTGAAACTGCATCAACTTTGTAAGCATTCTTATCTCCAACACTAACCCAATCACAGTAAAAAATGGTTTCTTCAAATTCCAAATAGTTCAAGTTGATTATATCTTTAATGGCCGTAATACGTTATTTCTCGCTTCCTCGACCGACTTCGCTTATGAGGTCTTGTAAATGACTTTCATTGACACACCGCTATTCGTGATACATTCTTCACCCTGATTCTTGTTTACTAAAAGTAAACCCATTTACTTGGTATTTCTTATATGATTGTGCCTTGAAGAGTGGTCCTTGCACGAGTCTCCATAGTGTTGAATCGAGTTTCTTTGGCTTTTAATAACTGTTATACATCATGGCAGAGTCAGTATCACAACTAAAACCATAACAAGTTGTATTCAAACCACTACTAAAAGCTTTAGGGTAACACGGTACCTCATCGCGCAACCATAGATGAAAACTCTTTGAGGTCTGACCATTAGACGTGTCACCGTTAACATAAGAATCATACTTCCTACAGCCAATACCAATTCAAAGACTATCAGATGATGCAAACATAATAATCAGACAGTAACTCAATGTTAACTAACAAAAACATGCTACTAAAATTCACTAAGTCACCATCATGCTACATCCCTCTAATTTGTAATATTTTCATTTCATTGAGGAGGACTAAACAAAATTCAGACTTGAATAAACATAAAAGAGTTACGTAAAAGTTACCTTTGCCGGTTATCTATTCCAACATACTTAAATAGGATCCGATTGCGGCCTTTGTTCAAATTGTGCTCGATTGAGTAATACTCATTCCCGAACTAAGAGGCATCTCATCGGCACCATCATAGTCATCATCCAAAAAAGCTGCCGAGTATGTTTATGAGTACCACCACCATCATCTGACACGTCCTCCATAAGGTATAAGCTAGCTTCTCGTAGCGCATACCCTCTTGCAATGCACCCCTCAATGTACCTTTTATTGCGCACCAATCCTTTAAAACCTTTCATTAACCTACAAGAAAAGTTAACAGATCCGCAAGGATGATTAATAGTTCAATAATAGTAATTCTCAACTTAAAAATTAAACAACAAAGGGGTTGTATTTACCTCTCAAAGGGGTACATCCACCTAAATCGATAGGACCACAGATTAAAGCTTCATCGGCCGGATGAATCATCGAGTGGATACTAATAACAAAAAAGATGGAGGAAAATACTTTTCCATTACGCACATTGCTTCCACCGGACTAGCTTTCGCTTGTAGAAGTTCATCTCTGTTGATAACCTTTGCGCACAAAATGTTGAAAAATATACTAATACGGAGAAGAGAAACTCGTAGATCTTTAGGTAATGAAGTCGCAAAGTATGAACTAGCAATGGAAACAGAGATTGCATCATTACATGGTAATCGTGTGACTTGAAATTCTTGACTCACGGTGGACTAATGCTCACGCGATTGCGAAGATTGAGAAGAAGCTAGAAGGCACTCTTAAGTTCTTGACCTTTGTACAAAAAGATACTTTTTCATCTTTAGTTAAGGCAAACGATCCATCTTCCATTGTTGTTTTACCGGTTGCACTATCCTCTTTCACCCATAACCGCTTTTTAATACCCATAGATTCCATATCTTTACGTGCATTTACACCATCTTTTGACTTACTATTACCCATGAGAGTGTTAACAATATGCTCGGTTATGTTCTTTTACGTATGCATAACATCTGTACAATGACGGACTGCGTTCGATCCCCAATTCGGCAAATCATGAAGTATGGACCTTTGAGAAAATAGAGAGTTTTCAGAAACATCTTCATCGGCACCCTGTTGCAAACTATTCGCTTCGCTCCTCTTTTACGTTTCTTTCTTTGGTGGTTTACCCTTACCCTGTTTACTTTTCATATCTTTCACAATCTCTTGAACTTGCAATCTGTTAGTGGCCATGGAGCTTTACCATCTTCTACCCTCCACTTTGAAATTTGTTTTGTCAAATCTGTACTTGTGTTGGGATGGCAGCCATCTTCGGTGTCCCATATAACATATCTTCTTACTATCGGTGACCACTCAAAGCTTGTTTCTTCACCACGAGGTGGGACACGCATAATACCCATGAGTCACACATCCGGCTAGAGTACCCAATGCCGGAAAATCATGAATGGCCCATAACAACCTTGCCTTCAAAAGAAAATCAGAGTTCGTGAAGCTGTCGAATGTCATAACACCATCATTCCATAACTCTTTCAACTCCTCTATCAATGGTTGTAAGTAAACATCAATATCTTTACCTCGGTGCTCTCGGACCCGATATCAACAAACATAACATGGAAAATTCTCGCTTCATACACATCGAAGGAGGAAGGTTGTACGAGACACGGTATCACCCGGCCAACAATGTAATTCAGACCAAAGCATCCATTTGGATTAAAGCCGTCGATTGCTATCCCAAGAGTAACATTCCGTGCTTCCTTAGCAAATTCGGGACGTAAATTATCCGCACACCTCCAAGTGTAGAATCCTTTGGATGACGCATGACATTAACATCTCTGTGCTCTAGAATGCCAAAGCATTGCCTCTGCTATCCATGGTATACTATAAAGTCTTTTCAGCCTTGCAATTATCGGAAAATGCCTTAAAGTCTTTTGCGCAACTTGTGTAAGTTTTCTCTCATCATTAAAAACTCTTACGTCACCGAGGTTCTTGACATACGGGACACTTCACCAATGAACTATTATCCTTCCAATAAAGTATACTGAGTCATTTACACAAGCATCATAAGTCACATAATCCATCCCCGGCTCTTTAATAATCTTCTTGATATCACGGATACTTACATGGCGGGTGTTACCTTCGGAAGCAACTCTTTCATCAATTCTAATATTGCGGTAACACCATTATCCGAAATTCCATACCGAGTTTTTATGTTGTTCATCATTATCGCAGCGTACATTACTGACTTTCCATTAGGACATGAAGGATATAATGGTTCTCTTGCCTTCTCGCCCGCTGATCTCTTTTTACGACCACACCTGCTTGGTTCCAACATTCTCATCCAACCTGTTGTAACATTCTCATCAACACTCTTTGTAACATTCTCATCAACACCTACTTGTACATTCTCATCCATCCCTTCCCTAACATTCTCATCCACATCTGTGGTAATATTCTCATTCAAACCTGCTGCAACATCATCATTATCTGCTACACATTCAGTTGTAGTATTATCCTTATGTGTTAATTGTCTTGCTTATCTTGAACTTTCCCCATGATAGCGCCGAGAATGTGTACACCTCATGCATACCATGTTTGAGCAAATGCAATGAGATCTCACTCAGTGCAACTAAGCCTTTACGATTCATACAACGACGACAAGGGCATGAAAATAAATTACTTTCACCACCATTATTCTTGGCAAACTCTATGAATGACTTCACACCTTGTCTGTATTCTAAATACTTATGAGGACACTTCAACCATTTCTTGATCACTTCAGAATTACGTATTACCCTTCAAAATTGATATTTAAAAGAATCAAATAAAATCACTTAGTCCTAGTGGTAGGGTTGCGAAGCCCATGAGGTTAACGAGGTAACATCCTCTCAAAGAGGAGAGAATGAGCTATAAGTAGCTTTTGTAAATCACCACTAGATCAAGTTATCATTATGCTCACAGTACATAAAACCAGACTCGTTTATACACAACTTAACATACAAAATAAAATAACTTAGTCCTAGTGGTGCAGGGTTGCCGAAGCCCTGCAAGTTAGCGACAGAAACATCCCCTCAAAGAAGAGAGAATGAGCTACAAGTAGCTTTTGCGAATAACCACTAGGACTGTTATCATCATGCTCACAGAGTACATAAAACCCACTCGTTTATACACAACTTAACATACAAAATTAAATAACTTAGTCCTAGTGGTGCGGGGTTGCGAAGCCCGCAAGTTATGACAGAAACATCCCCTCAAAGAAGAGAGAATGAGCTACAAGTAGCTTTTGCGAATAACCACGGGAATTTGTTATCATCATGCTCACAGAGTACATAAAACCAGACTCGTTTATACACAACTTAACATACAAAATAAAATAACTTAGTCCTAGTGGTAGGGTTGCCGAAGCCCATGAGGTTAGCGACATAAACATCCCCTCAAAGAAGAGAGAATGAGCTACAAGTAGCTTTTGTAAATCACCACTAGGACAGTTATCATCATGCTCACTTAGAATCAGTCAATATCAAAACAAAACTTCATAACTTTAGTTCATTTAAACTTGAAAAACTACCTTAAAATGAAACTAAAGTTCAAATCATGATGAGCATATTTATAGAACATACAAACTGGAATTTAGGTTACTACCTTAATGATTTCGTAGCAGGTGCTTCTTTTCTCGTTTGTCTCTTGCCAAAAGGATCCTCTCCCGGCTCCGCAAAGACCAAGATATAGAACAACATTAGTCAAACTTTTAAAATGTATCGACTTTGAAGCATATGTCACAACAACACACACTAATCAATTACGCTCTGCCATACCCACGCACGCTCAACCATACCCACGCACGCTCTGTTGTTACACAGCTAGCTAGGTCCAAGTCTGTCTAGCTCTCATCAAACCTTCCAAGATTATATAAGACTTTATCAGGTAGCACTATGCCTACTCAACTTAGTATGCTTCTAAGGCAAAAAAAACTACACCATGTCTAACAGCAGCATGCATCTTTACACAGGACTAGTGGATCAAAAACTAGAACAGATCAAAAACTAGAATAGACAAGTGAAGCTAATGATGTCAATCGGCACCAACAACTTATAAATTAGAACTTATTTAAATTAGATTACAAACTAGAAATTAGGTTACAAAGTAAAAAAAAAAAATAGAAAATTTCGAAATTAACATAAAACCCTAAAATCAGTTCAATGTTTCGAAACTTATACCTTCTAAGTCTTCAGAATTCTTCAATCTTCAAGTCTTCAAACCCTAACAGGAAATTAGAAAAAAAAAATGGAATTAGATTTATATGAAGAAGATTAACAAAACATAACTCTGACGATTAACACTTACACAGATCGATGAAAAAATGGAAGATAAAGATGAAATGAAGCCATAAAAAACAGATCGATTAAAAAAAATATGAAACCCTAAAAATCAAAAAACTTCTAACGATTAATTACACGAGATCTCTGCTAATAGAAAGGTATTGCAAGATTCAAGAGATTTGTTATGTTTCTCGGCGAGAAGAGACTCGAGAGAGAAAAAAATCGAAGTGATGAAACCTAGTTTCTTCGCACGAGACGCAACGGAGCGAGAAAAGAATCGAGAGAAATGAAAAATGGAAGTACGAGAGAGAATCTCGATTATCTTATCCATGGAACTCCCGCATGTGAACGGCACACTCGTGGGAGGAAATATCCTCTCGTGTAATTAATCGTGGGTGGAAATATAAAGCTAGGCGTATGAGTGGCACGCGCATATACTCAGGGTGTTACGACCTTGGTGTGACCAAGCGTGTGAGTGGCACGCTTATAAAAAAATTCGTAACGGCTTGGCTCTGTTACGAATTAAAAAAAAATTAGTAACGGCTTCTGCCTGTTACGAAATTTTGTAACGGGAAATTCGTAACGGCTCATAAGCCGTTACGAATGCCTGTTACGATTCCGGGAATTTGGTGTAGTGTTAGCCCGGAGAATAGAAGTGCTTGAGTTGCAGAAGAATGTAAAACCTAATTCCCCTACTCTCCGTGACCAAATTGAAATGGCCACTTGTGCCGCATGCCATAGCTCTGACCACTTAGTGGACAGCTGTCCAGACTTACATGCATTTCAAGAGTCCAAAACCGAGCAAGCCAATGCATTGTACCATAGGCAAGAGAACAACCCGTATTCTCAAACCTACAACCCAGGGTGGAGGAATCACCCTAACTTCTCATGGTCCAAAGGGCCAGTACAAGGGGACCAACAAATAACAACCAAGGATACTCATATCCTAGAAACCCCCAAATACAACCACACCCTCGGACCACAGTCAGAGAAAAAGCCTAGCTTTGAAGACCGTGTCGGTATGTTAACCCAAAATCTTTCACAACTTCGAGAAAACTACCGACCAACGTTTCACAAGTCTAGAACTTAAGATGGGTCAAATACATGATGCATTGAATGAGAGAGAGAAAGGCAAATTTCCTAGTCAACCCCAACAAAATCCAAAGAATGTGTTTCAAGCGGGCTCCTCAACCTGCAATGAAACTCCACATAGTCATGTGAATTCTGTCACCACTCTCCGTAGTGGTAGAGTTGTTGAGAACCATGTAGGTGTACCACCGTCAAGCGAGTCTAAATCAGACTCACCAGTACACACAACACATCGCATGAGAAAACATCTACTTTGTAGAAAAAGAATGCGAGCATGTTGATAAACCCAAGAGTCCTACCAATATAGATATTTCTTTGCCAAGTCATGCACCTGTTGCTCCATTCCCACAAAGGTTGGTACAACAAAAGGGGGTAACCAATACAACGAGATTTTGGAAATGTTCAAAAGAGTTAACATAAACATTCCATTTCTCGAAGCAATCAGGCAAATACCCACCTATGCTAAGTTTTTGAAGGACTTGTGCACACAAAAGCGAAAGCTTCATGTGCATAAGCGTGCATTTCTCACTGAGCAAGTGAGCTCCATAATCCAAAACAAGATTCCAACTAAGTTTAGAGACCCAGGTAGTCCAACGATTACATGCACCATAGGCGACCACACGGTCGAAAAGGCGTTACTAGACTTAGGAGCCGGTGTGAATCTATTGCCATACTGTATGTGCAATCGGGCCTTGGGGAGCCGAAGCCCACACCGTTACGCTACAATTAACGGACAGATCCGTGAGAATCCCTCGTGGTATTGTCGAAGATGTGTTAATCAAGGTTGATAAATTTTTCTTTCCGTGGACTTCATCGTCTTAGATACTCAACCCGTGCAAAACCCAAGTAATCACATTCATGTGATTTTAGGACGTCCTTTCTGGCGACGTCCAATGCCATCATCAACCTGTCGTAATGGAGTGTTGAATTTGTCTTTTGGTAACATGACCGTAGAGCTGAATGTTTTTAACACTAGTCAACAACCCATTGATTGTGATGATACTTGATTTGCATGAGATTAACATGATTGAGAGTCCGATCCAAGACTCTTTGCCCGAAATTTTGTCAATGGACCCTTTGCAAGCATGTTTAGATAACTTTGACTTAGATCTCTTTGAGTCTAAGTACATTGGTGAAATTCACTCTTTGCTTGAATCTGTTCCACCCATGGATATTGCTAAATGGCGAGAATGCGGTGGAACCACTTCCACTCTCCGATTCCAAATCGCCCCACCTCTTGATGTACCACCTAAGCTTGATTTGAAACCATTACCCGATACCTTGAAGTATGCTTTCTTAGGTCCTTCGATACTTTACCCTGTGATTATTGCATCATGTTTAGACACGGAACAGGAAAGTCAACTTTTAGAAGTACTTAAAGAGCATAAAGGAGCATTAGGTTGGACCATCTCCGATCTAAAGGGTATAAGTCCCACAATTTGCATGAATCACATTAATCTTGAAGAGAACACTAAACCATCTAGGGAAATGCAAAGGAAACTTAACCCCAACATGAGAGATGTTGTCAAGGGTGAGATCTTGAAACTGCTTGATGCGGGTATCATTTACCCGTTCGGATAGCCGGTGGGTCAGTCCCATTCAAGTGGTACCCAAAAAGTCTGGCATTACCGTAGTTCAAAATGAGATGAACGAACTTGTCCCCCACACCGTGTGACCACGGGATGGCGAGTTTGTATAGATTATAGAAAATCGAACACAAGAACAAAGAAAGACCATTTTCCCTTCCCTTCATTGACCAAATGCTAGAAAGGTTGGCGAAGCATAGTCACTATTGCTTCTTAGATGGCTATTCGGGCTACAACCAAATTCACATAGCACCCGAAGACCAACAAAAGACCACATTTACATGTCCTTATGGAACATTTGCTTATCGTCGTATGCCTTTTGGGTTGTGTAATGCACACAACGTTGCATGATGAGCATATTTTCTGACATGGTAGATAAGTTTCTTGAAATTTTCATGGATGATTTTTCTGTGTTTGGGTCTTCTTTTGATGAGCGTTTGCATCACCTCACTTGTGTGCTGATTAGGTGTAAGGAAAAGAATTTGGTTTTGAATTGGGAAAAATGTCATTTCATGGTTAACTCAGGCATTGTCCTAGGGCATATCATCTCGGAAAAAGTCATAGAAGTAGACAAAGCCAAGGTTGATCTCATTCAACACTTGCCTCAACCTCGTTCTGTGAGGGACATAAGATCATTCTTAGGCCATGCGGGTTTTTACCGCCGATTTTATCAAAGACTTTAGTAAAATTTCAAGACCCTTGTGTAATCTTCTTGCAAAAGATGTTGCATTTGTCTTTGATGATGCTTGTAAGGAAGCATGGGAGCAACTGAAGGCTCTCCTTACATCGCCCCTATAGTCGGACCACCCGATTTGGATATTACCATTTGAGATTATGTGTGATGCGTCGACTATCTTTGTAGGAGCTGTTTTGGGCCAGCGAGTAGACAAACTTCCATATGTGATCTACTATGCTAGTAAAACACTTAATGATGCTCAATTGAATTATTCCACTACCGAGAAAGAATTGCTAGTTGTTGTGTTTACATTAGATAAGTTTAGATCTTATTTGATAGGATCTAAGGTCATCATATATTCGACCATCTTCGCATTGAGATATCTTTTGTCTAAAAAAAGATGCTAAGGCTCGTCTAATTCGATGGATACTCTTGTTACAAGAGTTTAACCTCGAAATTCGAGATAAGAAAGGGTCGAGAAAATGTTGTTGCTTGATCACTTGTCTAGGTTGAATGTTGAATCTGTTTGATGAATCTGTGCTAATTAGGGAATCATTCCCTGATGAGCAATTGATGCTTGTGTCGAAATGCCTTGGTTTGCTGATATTGTGAACTACCTTGCTACAGGTAAAATGCCCTTGCATTGGTCTAAACAAGACCGTTCTAAATTCTTGGCTGAAGTTAAACATTTCCTTTGGGATGACCCATATCTGTTTAAATCTTGCCAAGACCAAATCATTAGGAGATGTGTCCCCAATTCGAACAAAGGGACGTCATCTCTTTCTGTCATGACCATGCATGTGGAGGCCACTTTAGTGCCAAGAAAACTATTTTGCAAAGATCTTGCAAAGCGGTTTCTATTGGCCAACATTGTTTAAGGATAGCCATGCTTTTTGTGTTGCTTGTGACCGATGCCAGAAATTAGGAAGTATCTCTAAGAGAAACATGATGCCCTTACAACCCATTTTGATTGTTGAGTTTGTTTGATGTTTGGGGTATTGATTTCATGGGTCCATTTCCTAACTCGAAGGTAAGTTATACATTCTTGTTCTTTGTTGATTATGTCTCTAAGTGGGTAGAGGCCATTGCATCCAAAACCAACGACCATAAAGTTGTTCTTTCTTTTCTTAAGGAAAACATTTTCTCCCGTTTTGGAACCCCTAGAGCAATAATCAGTGATGGAGGTAGTCATTTTTGCAATAGACCCTTTGAATCACTAGTGCGCAAGTATGGGATCACTCATAAGGTAGCAACACCTTACCATCCTCAAACCAGTGGCCAAGTGGAAGTTTCTAATAGGGAAATTAAGCATATCCTTGAGAAGACTGTCAATCCTTCTAGGAAAGATTGGTCTTTGCGTTTAAATGATGCTTTATGGGCCTATAGAACTGCATACAAGACTCCCATTGGGATGTCTCCTTACAGACTTGTGTACGGTAAAGCATGTCATCTCCCTGTAGAGTTAGAACACCGTGCATATTGGGCTGTGAAGAAGTTGAATTTTGATCTTGATAAAGCTGGTAACCAAAGAAAACTTCAACTCAATGAGTTAGAAGAATTGAGAAATGATGCATATGATAGTGCCAAAACGTACAAACAAAGAATGAAAGTGTTTCATGACGAGCGCATTCTGCGCAAGTCTTTCACACCTGGCAAAAAGTTTTATTGTACAACACTCGTTTGCATTTGTTTCCAGGGAAGTTACGTTCTAGATGGTCAGGACCATTCTTGGTACGTAACGTTTTCCCCCATGGAGCTGTTGAAATTGGAACATCTTCAAGGTCAATGGTCAAAGATTGAAACCATTTCTGGAGCATCTTCCACCAGAAGTTGAGACCGTCGACTTGGAAGACCCCATCTATGTGGACTAGACTAGTTCACTTGTGTACATACATATGGACTAAAAATCCATTCTCTTTCCCTTTTTTTTTTCTTTTTGCATAGTTCTTATTTGTGCTAACCAACCTTTTTGTCTTGCGCTCTGGTTGTTTGCTTTCAAAGCATTCATCCTCCTTTGGTTTAGCAACATCATTGTACATCCGGTAATCTCTTCCCTTTTCTCTACTCAACATAGTTCTCTTGGTATGTGACTTTTTGAATTCTTATTATCTGTTGACACATTGAGGACAATGTTTGATTTAGGTTTGGGGTGCATTTGCATATAGAGTTTTTGCATATAGAGTTTTTAGTCTTATATTAAAAAAAAAAAAAAAAAAAAAAACTCTTTGTAAATATGTACATAAAAACCTCTAACTTTTAGAGATCTTAGAGTCACTAGCATGCTTCTAGCTATGTTTACATAGAGAGTCGACCGAAATAACGAACTTGGAAGTACTTGGAGAACACAATCGGGTTTCTTAGTTGATTAGAGCGTTAAAGTTGGATTTAACCATACCGGAGGGCGAATTAGGTGCCGTTTAGATATTCGGTAGTAGAATTGTGATCACCCATAGTAGAGACTACCCATTTTACATCAAGCGAGGCACCAACCTTCTTTTTTTCCAACTTTCTAGAAAAGATGTTAGAGTGTGTATCACCGTACGTCAATTCCGGGTAGGAATGGTGAGCTACCCAACTTCGCACCACTTTCAGCACTATTTTTGATCTCTTGAGTGCTAATTTTGTCAATCATGAGGGTGACGTTTAAAGATGAAAACTCCTTCTAAATATCGATTTGCAGTTAGCATCACTCTCTCCCTCTCAACAACATCAACACATTCATAGAAACACATCATCGTCAACAAGCGGAGCACCATCAGAATATTTGAAGAAAAGTTGAAATAGTCCAAGGTTTACATGCAACAAAGAAGAGAAAAGAAAATAGGATGAGAATTAGTGGAGTTTATGAAATCAAGACAATACAAGTTTTATTGTTATTTTCATTTCATGTATGTTCAAAAAAAAAAAAAAAAAAAAAAATGTTGGTCAAGTTTTTGTGAAGTTCATAAGTTCGTCATCAACAATTGAAGACCGAAGACCGAAGATTGAAGACGTTTCTATGAATGCTGAGAGAGTGATATTAACTGCCGATCGGGTGAGAAGGTAAGTGAGTACTCCCATCCTTGCTAATGGTTGATTTCCTTTCTTAGAGATCATCGAGAAAAGATTCTTTTTGTCCACAACTCGTGGAGTCTCCGTAAATTATTTCGGAAGGTTATCCTTCTTACCTTCAACGTGTGCAGGATTTCTATCTTTATTCCTGCCTGCATACATGAGAGACTAAAAAAGCGATCTTTTTGAGTGCAATTATCATAAAACCCTAATGGCGAGGCAGAAGTCGAGGCTTATGATCACAATCGAATCCGAATTCTTTCATATGGTATGGTTATTTCTCGCTCAGCACTTAAGGATGAGAATGTGTTCTTTGATAGTTCTAACTTCGTGTTACTAGCATGTAGAAACTCTATGTCCTCATAGCTCCTTGGATGCTTGAGACTCTTTTACACTCTGAAGTTGGAGAAGGTTTTGCGGGTACACCACGGTAAACCCTCACGAGACTACAACTCGTCCACTAGGGACACCTAGGGGTTTAAAGGCTTAGTGCATACGCTAAATGCATTCGAGAGACCCGCGACAGGTGGTATAGTTAGGATTTCCTAATTTCTGTTTCACTTGAGGACAAGTAAAATTCAGGTTTGGGGGTATTTGATGAGTGCCAAATATTGCATATTTCTATACCTTTTTATTGGCATTTAACTCATCTTTTGTGCTCATAAATCAGATATTATCCCTGATTCTGTATTTTCTTTGTTTTCAAGAATAAATATTTGTACTAATTAATTTTGTGTTTTTAGGTAGTAAATAAAACTCGGAGAAATTGAGGAGCCAAAAGAGCAGAAAATTGGAGGCAAGCGTCTATGGAGCAGAAAGCCAAAGCCCGCGCACGCATCAGTTGCAACCCAACAAGTAGCAACCCATTTACGAGACATGGGCTTGAACAGTCCAAGACCCGACCCGGATCCGAGCCCGTCCCTTCCGAGCCGTCAGATTTCATCCATCTTTATCCTACGGTCGCTCCAGCTTTCCCATCGACCCTCGCTACATCCGCCCAGCACCACAATCCCCTATACCTACACCCCTTCGACCAAAACCAGTTCTCACTTCTTTTCTCTTTCTTCTCCGACACCAGCAGAGAACACCCTACCTTCTCCTCCCCCAACAACCGCATCAGTAGCCACCTGCTCCCCCTCTCTATCTCGAGTTATCTCTTTCATAGCTTCTCCAACCCTAGAAGCTAGTTAGAGATAATTGGAGCTAGGGTTTCCTCCAACATCACATCAATGGTCAGAGACGATACAAGGCAGAGAAATCAGGTTCGGGTCTTTGTGTAATTGATAGTTTGAGTGATTTGTGAGGTATAAAGGGTAGTTCTTCTTGTGAGAGAGGAGGACAGTCAGTTTTTAGGGTTTGAGTTCTGTAATTTAATTTTAATCTGTTTTCCTTCTGCATGATGTTCTAAGTACTTAATTAGGGTGTAGATGAAACCCCTAAATTCAATGTCAAATTGATTTGAGTCTCAAGGTGTTCTTGTAGTTGCAATGTTTAGGAGAATAGTTAACCTTTGAATCGAGGCTCACCTGTGATCAATGGTACTTTAAGAAGACCATTGATACTAGGGGTTAGTGAAGGGATTGAGATTAAACAATTATCCATAGGAAGCCTTCAAGGGAAGGCACTATAACACAGTGAGAATTGAAACTATCTAGCATAGTATTAGGAGGTGAATTCTATCACCTTAATAACCTTGCAATCTGTCACAACACCTTTTTATTACTTGTTACCTTAGAAATAGAGTCACAACTCCAACTCAGTCGTATCGACACCAAAATCAGTTCACCTTTGTGTTACAACTTTGTCACTTGTCTAGAAATCGATAGTAAGCCACCGAGATCAACTCCACAAACAACCCATTTCCCCGAGGATCGACTGTACTTTCCCTTGCTTCCACAGGCACTGTGCACTTGCAGTTACACGTAGGCGAAAGCACATTCCCAAGCCTACCACATGGTGGCATGCCAGTGCCCATGGTAGAGTCGACATGGCTTTGCCAAAGAATAGGCGCGGCCAAATTTGGGGTGTAGATGCAAACCGTGATGATTTGGCTTTGGGCCGTAAGATAGGTGGCGAACTTGAACGATCGAGATCCACATCTCAGAGGGAAGGATAGCCGTTGATTATTGCAACCCTCCATTTTAGTAGCCAGCGTTGAGCATGGCTTTGCCATAGAGTAGGCGCGACCAAATTAGGGTTTAGGTGCAAACCGTGTGTTTTGGCTTTGGGCCGCAAGTTGCCATGCGTCAGGTGGCGAACTTGTGTGATCGAGATCTGCATCTCAAAGAGAAGGGTAGCCGTTGATTATTGCAACCCTTCGTTTTAGCAGCCAGCGTTGATCATGGCTTTTCCATTGGCACGGTGGTGCGGATGGCATGGTTGGAATGCCTTGGTGCAGATACGTGACTAGAATGTTTTGCCATTGGCACGGTGGTGCGGCTGGCATGGTTGGCATGCCTTGGTGCAGAGACGTGGCTGGCATGGTTTGCCATTGGTGGGAGGTTAGGTAGCTCACCATTCTACCCGGAATTAACATACGGTGACACACACTCAAAAGAAAGCTCTTACAAAGAATATTTGGTCGGTGCCTCACATGATATAAATACGGGTAGTCTCCACTAATGATTGATCATCAACTCTAATAATGCATTTCTCCCTGCTCCTACTTTGCATCACCGGCATGATTAAATCCATTATTTAACACTCTAACAAGCAAGAAATCCGAATGTAGTTCCCTAACACTTCCAAGTTCAGTTATGTCGGTCAGAAATCTCTATGTAAACATACCTAGAAGTATGCTAGTGACTCTAAAATCTCTACAAGTTGAAGGTTTTTTTTTTTTTTTTTTTTTTTTAAAATACATGCTTAACCACTCTCCACACTTAAACCTTACATTGTCCTCAATGTAATTGAATCCTCCTAGTAAAGTCAAGGTGGGAAATTTTAACATGATATGGAATAAGAAAAATAAATAAACAAAACAAAAATAAAAGGATAAGAAATACAAAACCTATGGGTTGCCTCCCATGAAGCGCTTGTTTTAAAGTCGACGGCCCGACTTGGCTCTTGTAAGATTCACTCCCCATATACTAACAATCTGAAAATTTGGGTATCCACCCATAGTACCTCTTTTGCAAACACTAGCTTCATACAAATATTAGCACAAGAAAACAATAGTGAAATTATCGCCCGATAGAAATTTCCCCCACACTTATTCTTGTCCACACTCGGAAGTGTATAAAGAATATAAAATTTGGGAACTTCCATGGTTTCCTTTTGGCAAACCTGCATAGTGTTAGAATCAAGTGTTTCCAATGGTGGATATCTAGAAACAAAATCATCCAAAAATACTTTCGAAGAACATACATTCAAACCAATAAGAGGTAAATGAGAAGAATCAATATGCAAAGGGTTAGACAAACCTTGCACAATCTCTTGTTTTGCGGAATCCTCTTCATCCTTAGAGAATTTATATGAATTACTTACCTCTTGTATATCGTGGTCCTCTATCAAATCTTGCAACCATTCGTCGTTATTTTCTACCTTAACCAAAGTCTTGGCATCATTAAAATCATTGGCAAGTTCAATTGGGTCTTCCACAAAATCAATCAATTTGGTTTCATCCTCTAGCATCATCTCTTCAACATTCTCATCATCGGAATCGGGCCATTCACTAAAATTATTTTCGTCGGTATAAATTGTAAGATCTTCTTGTGAGGGTGTTACACCGTTTATAACAATAGGTAAGTCACACCCAATCTCCTCCTTTTGAATAAGTGAAGGATCGTTATTATGATCCGGAGTTGGAATAACTTTATCCTTGTTACAAAATTTTTCATAAGGTTCAAAATCATCATCGTAACCCATATAATAACGTTTTTCACGCTCCATTCTTAAAGCTCTTTTAGCTTCAAGAATTTCTTCATCTGGTGCTAGGCCTTCATCGATCAATTGATAGAACCTTCTCTCAAGTTCCCTCAAACTAGGTTGCCTTGCACCAAGGAGATCACGAATGGATTTAGAATCATAACTATCCTCCCGTCCTAGTGATTGTTCACTTACATACCCGTCATAAGGTTGTTGATATGTATGAGAATATCCATAAAGTCTGTATCCTAAGGAAGGTTGTAAGTTGCCATAATGTTGAGGTTGAAAACCGTATTGATTATTGTAATATGCTTGCTCTTGTCCACCATACATGGAAAACCGGTACCTGAAATAAGATTCTCAGAAACTAAGTTAGATACGATATAGAATCTAACAAAGCAAGAATAAAGCAAAAAGAAAAATAAAAACAACTAAAAACCGTCCGCTGCTCCCCAGCAGCGGCGCCAAAATTTGATGCGTGTCGTAACCACAAAAAATTAATCAATATTTTTCCACCTAATTAAAAAGTAATATAGTGTAGTCAAGTTCGTTCCCACGAGGAGCAAGAGATTTTTAGTTGTAAAATTGTCACAAAGGGGGGTTTGTTTTATAAAGAAAAAGAAAATAAACAAAGCAATTCAAAGATAAAGTTGAAATCAATAAGAGAGACAAGATCAAGGAATCCTTCTTCTTTGCAAAACAATGATTCAATTTATGTTTTTCATCCACATGTTATTAGTCACAGATTATCACCAACCGTAGGTAAAGCAGATAGATCGTGCTAAACCCCTAAATCCCTTGTATCACTGGATACGGAAGTTCTCGACCACTAGGATTCTATTTACCAAACCACCTAGTAGTAGATCACTCGAGATGTAATTTAAATAAACGCATTAAGATTTATGAACTTATTAGGTTGATATTAGTAGTTAGACTCTTAGATCAAGGTCTACTTGCTAACGTTGTTTTCACACACAATTGCTCCACGGAATCCCTCCGCAAGGTCTCGTGTTTGCTACTTGTGTAAAGAGTCAAGAAACGATTACTTATCCCCTAACTTTCACTAGCTTTATATCAAATTAACAAATCAATTTAGCGTGCACTCTAAATAATCTATCAATCAACCATGAATGTATAAATATTCCTATTAGTAAAAACAAACGATAATAATGTGAAAAACTTCAAGATAGAATTGAAAACAAAACTCAAATCATGTCAAGAACTAGGAATTCATCCTCAATCAATAATAAAATTAGCTACTCATGTTAAGGAGTTCACACAAAGAACAAAGAAAAGAGAAGTGTTGTGTGTATAAAAAGGTGTGTAAAAAGTGTCTAGAGAACTTCTCTATTTATAGGCTTCAATGCTCTCCAAATCTTCCAAAGAATAGAATCCTCATTCCATAATAACACCACTTTCCCAATTTGAGCCTAATTCCAATTTCAAGTTCAATTCTCCAAAGCCTCCAAATTTTCATCCAATTCCCAAATCTAAGTCTTCACACCCATGAGAGAAACTCACACAAAATTCTTCAATTTTGGTCGCCTGAAGAGTTCTCGGGATCACCGGAATTCCGCCTGAAATGTCACCGCCGACCACCTGAGTTCTGTTGCTGTAGATAGAATATTCCGTCCAGATTCTGTTAAAGTTAACTGTCAGACTGACGGTCTTTGTTAGTCAACTGGGTCAAGGGAGTAGAGTCAACCGTTGAGTAAGCTTCGACCGGGCCTTCATCGATCTTCTTCGGATCTTACTCGGCTGAGTTGCATGGAAGGATCGGTCATCAAGTTCACTGAGTTAACTCGCCGTAAGGGAAAACCGGCCGAGTTTCGTTTATATTCATGGCATTTCCAGGCCAAATTCAGGCCTATTTTCTTCAGTTCCTGCGACATCCTAAACATACATCTACAATTCAAGCACAACCCATTCTTCATATGTTCTTCACAGTATCGGTACCCATTGCTTTATCAGCTTCATCTCATAATTTCAACCACCCAGAACCCTTCTTTGATTCCACAGCAGCCATTAGAGCCATCAATTAATCCACCTTCTTCCCTGATTCGAACAACAAAAATACTCTCATCTCTAAGATAGACAGCAGCATCTTCTTCGTCACTCGAACCCATATGTCAATTCTACCTCCAACTTCTACTATCCACTGAGTTCACTTCCAACAACAACATCAATTTCTCAAACCCATTCTCTAATCCATTCCTAGTTCATCAGAAATTCATCAAACCCTTTAACTCATCTCCCAGATCTCTTAGCAGTGACCATCAACAGCACCCACATCTTCCATTTCGATCTAATTTCCTCTCAAGCAGCTGCTGTTCTTATTTCGATTCAAAAACACCATAAATTCTTCAATTCGATCTACCGAATCTTCATGATTCGAATCAACCCATTCTTGTGTTCATTACCATCTCTGCCATTAATCTCTATCAATTTCTCGATCTGGTATTACCAGCAGCTGTTGCTTCCTCTTTTTCTCTCTTTCAGGTGCAAATGATTGGGAAGAATTTAAGTTAGGGTTATAACTTGGGGCTGGTTATTGGTACTCGGGCACTTCTGATAAGGGTTAACCAAGTTTCTAGCCCCTTATCCACAGCTGGTCTGTCTTTAGCACTCCTCCAAATAGAGCTGCCTCTTAACCTTGACTGGACTAGGATAGTGTTCGCCCATGAAATGATAATTTTGCCTTTTTTTGCTCAAACTGGGTGATTTCTTCTTCTTTTCGTCCGTGTGACTCCATAGTAGCTATAAAACTCAAAACAAGTGTAAAATACATAATTTACAAGAAAAATAGTAAAGAAAGCATAAACTCTAGATAGTAAGTACGGTGTATTCTACACCTATCATAACGGCTCGGGGATGTTACGACCACGTTGTTACAAAAAAATTCGTAACGGCCTGAGCTGTTACCACGTGTCAAATTCGTAACGGCCCTCGGCTATTACTAAAGCCGTTACAACCAAAATTCGTAACAGCCCCATTGCCGTTACAAAAAAAATGTAACACCCACTTTTGCAACAACAGGCAAGAGCCGTTACAACCCGTTTTAGTAACGGCTCGGGTCTGTTACGGATCCGAGAATTCGGTGTAGTGGGGCCAGTTTTCGGGGCCATAAGATGGATTTATAGACTCTATACGAGTTGCACTGCTAAAGGTAACACGAGAGGAACAACCAATTTTTTTATATATATATTTTTTGTATATTCCAAGTGTATTCTGTAGCTTCGTGGGAGCAGATTTCTCGTGTGGAAATCCCTAGCTTATTCATTCAAAGTATTAAGAAAATTTAAACAGTAACAAATCATTTTAGACTTATTTGTGTCCAAACAAAAAAGAATGTTAAGACATGTCAAAAAGAAAATAAAGGAAATACCAAGACATTCTCAGGTGAAGTCTTCAATTTGTATCATGAAAGACTGTAGTGACTAGTGCATATTCATAGAATTGGTAAGTTTGGTCCTTTGACACGAATTTATTTTTATGAGTTTTGTCGAAACTAGTGATACATTCAAACATTGTTACATCTCCCTATGGGCCAGCGGAGCAGATTACCACATACTTTATAAAACCTAATATAGTGGCTTCACATTCCAATATAGGGGCTTCACATGGATTCATAGCGATTAAAAGTTAGTTATGCAGTTGTTTGAGGGTGAAAACGGTTTCTGCTGATTTCGGTAATTTCGCGTGAGTGGGTGAGAAACTGAGTCTAAACCCTAAACAATGTACTGCAAGGGAGTACTTTAGATTCGAGAGATCAATCTGTACAAATCCGTCCTAAACCAAGAAATGACCATTCCAGACTTGCTTCGGTCACAAAGTGAAGGAAAAGGGTTGGTTTTAGGGAGGGAAGCGAAGAAAGTGTTGAGACCAGAATAGTTGATTCTGGAAGAGTAGTTGTTTGAATTGTATCAGGAAAGTGAAAGCTAAATGAGATGGGAAAGCTAGCAAGTGGTTTCGAGTGTTGTATGCTCATGACCAAAACCTTTTGTTTGGTGGAAATATGTAAGACCTATTTATACAAGTCGTAACATAATGTACTGTCTCGTAAAAAATGGAAACGGCCGAGTAAAGTGGAAGGAGGTGATAAATGGGTAACGCCTGGAATTGATGTTCCATAATGAAAGGAGCGTTTCACCATTATTCCTTGTATTTACTAACCGACTCATTCTTATGACACTTTCATGTAACGGGCGTAGTGTACGCCGCACGCTATAAACCGCCAAACCAATACCCTTTATGAGCATCCCCCAGTTTGTGACATGTGTTAGATGTCTCGAGTATTTTCATGGGAAAACATGTAGCAAGGTGTTACGTGTGGCATGGTGGCATGCTAGTGGCCATGGTATAGTCGACATGACTTTGCCAAAGAATAGGCGCGGCCAAATTTTGGGTTTAGATGCAAACCATGATGATTTGGCTTTGGGCCGTAAGTTAGGTGGCGAACTTGAACGGCCGAGATCCGCATCTCAGAGGGAAGGATAGCCGTTGATTATTGCAACCCTCCGTTTTAGTAGCCGGCGTTGAGCATGGCTTTGCCATAGAGTAGGCGCGACCAAATTAGGGTTTAGGTGCAAACCGTGTGTTTTTGCTTTGGGCCGCAAGTTGCCATGTGTCAGGTGGCGAACTTGTGTGGTCGAGATCTACATCTCAAAGAGGAGGGTAGCCGTTGATTATTGCAACCCTTCGTTTTAGCAGCCAGCGTTGAGCATGGCTTTGCCATTGGCACGGTGGTGCGACTGACATGGTTGGCATGCCTTGGTGCAGAGACGTGACTGGCATGGTTTGCCATTGGCACGGTGGTGCGGCTGGCATGGTTGGCATGCCTTGGTGCAGAGACGTGGCTGGCATGGTTTGCCATTGGCACGGTGGTGCGGCTGGCATGGTTGGCATGCCTTGGCGCAGAGACGTGGCTGGCATGGTTTGCCATTGGCACGGTGGTGCGGCAGGCATGGTTGGAATACCTTGGCGTAGAGACGTGGATGGCATGGTTTGCCATTGGCACGGTGGCGTGGCTGGCATGGTTGGCATGCCTTGGCGCAGAGACGTGGATGGCATGGTTTGCCATTGGCACGGTGGTGCGTCTGGCATGGTTGGCATGCCTTGACGCAGAGACGTGTCTGGCATGATTTTCCATTGGCACGGTGGTGCGACTGGCATGGTTGGCATGCCTTGCCACAATGACGTGGCTGGCATGGTTTGCCATTGGCACGGTGGTGCGGCAGGCATGGTCGGAATGCCTTTGCGCAGAGACATGGCTGGCATGGTTTGCCATTGTCACGGTGGTGCGGCAGGCATGGTCGGCATGCCTTGGCACAGAGACATGGCTGGCATGGTTTGCCATTGGCACGGTGGCGCGGCTGGCATGGTTGGCATGCCTTGGCGCAGAGACGTGGCTGGCATGGTTTGCCATTGGCACGGTGGTGTGGCTGGCATGGTTGACATGCCTTGGCGCAGAGACGTGGCTGGCATGGTGAGAGAATTAGGGTTAGGTGTATACAAAGGTGATGCCAGTTAATACTAAGGGTTCTGCCGTAGAACATGACACATGTATATAAGAAAAAAGGTACCCTGGTAATTCTTACATAAATATGCTGATTGATTTAATAATGCGCTATTGGTCATAGTGACGTCATGTCAGATGTACGGTTTTACGGTTATACGTGTAAATTATGTATTTTATATTTGGTTTTGAGCTATCAGGTATTTTGGAGTCATTTGCATCAAAAGAAGGAAAAACCATCCATTTGGAGCGTATAAGTCAAAAAAGGTCAATTCACAGGCTAGTGATATTTAGAGCCAGCTAAGGTTGTGCGGCGTAGGAAGTGAAAAATCAATTGTTGGATTTCCAAGAACGACAATTGAGTTGAGCAAAGAATTAGGCTGTCGGTTATCCAAAACTGACATGCCAAGTATTAATCATGGCGGCCCATATCCAGAACGGGGATGCTTGAATCCATTCCCATGTATAACCCTGGCTAAACTAGATCGAGCAAAGTGACTTTTATCTTCTCGCCTAGGACTGGTTCTATTCACCAGAGCAGCTACTATGGTTCTCACCGCCGGGTAGCCATGAGTCGTGGATCTTCACTAAGGGTTAGTCGAAGTTTCGTGGCGAGAATACAAGGAAAAGGATGGATCTAAGTCACGATTGTTTCATACAGTTTCGAGAGAACTCATGGAGGAAGATTTGGGTACGAATTTGAGAGTGTTTACCTGAGAATGAAGAGAAGATAAAAGAGTTGAGATGATGAACAGATAGTGTAACAGATGCAATTGAGTTCAGATGGGATCTGTGATGCATTTTAGTATTTTCTGTTGACGATTCGGAAGAGTGGATTAATGGGTTCGATAATTGAAGACTAGGGTTGAATTCGAACTGGAATTTAGGTTGACTCAGTTTGGGTTCAAGTATTACAGATCGAGAAGCTCTTTCTGGTGGTTGAAATCGTTTGAGCATGGGTCTGTTAATTGAAGCAGATCGAGAATGAAAGGGAGATCGATTAATGGGTTTGTTTCTTTGATTGAAAGGGCTTATGAAAGATCAGATTTGGTGATTATGGAATCGATTTGGTAACAAATGGTGGAGATTCATGGGCATTCTGAGATTGAGAGAGTATAGAAGGTTGGGGTTTGTCTCGAATTCGTGACTAATTGCAGGCAAGTGCTGGTGGTGTTGTTTCACTGCAGTAATCTATAGCTGCAGAATTAGTGGTTGTAGAATGGAAGAAACTGGCTGGAGTTAATCTGTGTTGGCAGAGAAGATGGTGATGGAAACATCTATGGAGCTTAAGCTTATGGAAAAGCTACAGAAAATGCAAGTAATGAGCAGTTCAGATGCATTGGCTGAATTGCAATTGAACAGAGAGTTGAGAATTGAATTTGCAGGGCAAGAGTTGGAGTAGGACTTGAGCCAAGAAGCTAATGAACTACAGAGTTGATGAGGTTGTTATGCAGTGCTGAGTTGAAGTGTCAGGTTCAAAGAGTAGCAGGAACCGAAGCAGAGCGATAATGCTGCTATTAGCGAAATGATTGCAAGGTCACAGGAATGAGTTGCAGCCAATGGAGGAGAATGATGCAGTCGATCCTAGAGATGGCAGGAGAACTTGAGAAGTCTATGCTCGAGTATGATAATAAGGATGATGGTGGTTATCAGAATGGTGGAAAAGTTGGCATGAACTACAATGGGTGTTGTTACTGAAATGAGCAGCTGGATTTAACTTCAGTGGATTTGAATTTAGGGTTGGAGGTGTAGAGATTTGATGGGAGATTGAAGCCAGTGAAAAGTGGAGTTGCAGTCAGGTGGTGCAAACTGGTTGTTGCTGTGGCTAGAAATGGAGAATGTGCAAATCTGCGAGGTGTTAGAGCTGAGCTGGTATTGGATGTTAATGCAAAGGAAGTGGTTTTTGCTGCTGTTGTAGACAAGGTGAGCTGAGATGCCGCTAGTGCTTTGGGAACTGGTGGTAACTCTTTTTATTTGCGCTGTGCACAAGCTACAACACAGGAGTAATTGCAGGTGGTTGTGTCAAGAGAGTAAGAAGATACAGAGAGCTGGCTCTGCTAGTTGCTATGCCATTGCAAGAGGGTAGATAATGAGTTTGTTGGCCTCTGCAACGGCCTGAGGTTGCAGCTCAGATGGAGTTAGTGGGGATCTGAAGTTAAGATGCAGGTAATGGCATTACAGGTGGTGGTTGGAAGCGTAGTTACATGGGCTGAGATGTAATGGATCAACTACTGAGGATGGCGTTGCAGTTGAGCTGAACAGATTGGTTGAACTGTGACTGAATGAATGATGATAGATGAATGTTTATGTTGTGCAGGGAGGAAGAAACTGGCCAGAATTGGCCTGGGAATTGCCTGAAACATAGGAAACTCTGTCAGACTTTTATCCTGCCGAGTCGACTCAGTGATTCGCGATCCAACTCACTGGACCCGGTTTGACACAGAGATGGACTTGGACATGTTTAGACTGAACTTGGTTAATGGGCTCAGAGACTTATTGCGGCAGCGGGCTAACCTGGAATGGGAAGAGAAAGTGTATAAAAGAAAGGGTTTTATCTCCATTAGGGATATCTTATCTATCTTTTGGCCTCTACTTTGTTTTCTAGGGTTTACAACATGAAACCTTTTATCTTTCTTCTTGTTATGAACTCCATGAATATGAGCTAGAGTTTTCTTTTGGTTATGGATTAGTTGGATTTCCAAACATGAATTTTTGTTCAATAAATTAGTTTTCTCTAATATTATCGTTTATGATTCACCATTAATATTGTCATATGATTGAAAGTTTGTTTTGTCAAGTTGCAAATTGGTAGAACTCACATGCATGTCTTTTGCTAGATTAGGGTTATTATACGCAAAAGTGATAATTCCTGATTTGAAGTAGCATAAATATGATTATAGTTTGTAGTGATATATTCTTATGATCATATGTGAACCATAACCTTTGTTAAATCGGATTAGTGCTTTTACACGTTCGATTGCTTTGATTGGCCTGATTTTTATAGAACCTATTGCATCTAGGGAATTAAACTTGATTAGTGCTTTTACACGTTGGGTTGTTCTTTTAGATAGAATTCATATTCACATCTTTTAATGTGTTTGTTGATGACAAGAGGAGATTAGCGGGATATTCTTGCGATCAAGGTATTCTAGGGCCTTTGATAAAAGTTGAGATTAAAATATCAATTCTAGTTATTGTGTTGAAAACATGTTTGTGATTGAAGACGAAATCCATGACCAATACTTTCTCATCCTTGATTTGATTTGTTTACCTTTATTGTTTGCTTTTATTTAGTTTATTATATAAAAATCACAAAACCCCCGGTGTTATTTATAGGGAACCGAAACAATTTGACAACCAAGACCTCTATGTGGGAACGATCCTTTCTTGCCCTTGCTTCATTATATATTTTGAGTAGTAAGAAAGTGTAATTTATATTTGTGTCGGCTGACAACCGGTCAGCATGGTTTGCCATTGACACGGTGGCGCGGTTGGCATGGTTGGCATGCCTTGGTGCAGAGACGTGGCTGGCATGGTTTTCCATTGGCACGGTGGCGCGGCTGGCATGGTTAGCATGGCTTGGCGCAGAGACGTGGCTGGCATGGTTTTCCATTGGCACGGTGGTGCGGATGGCATGGTTGGCATGCCTTGGCGCAGAGACGTGGATGGCATGGTTTGCCATTGGCACGGTGGTGCGGCTGGCATGGTTGGCATGCCTTGGCGCAGAGACGTGGATGGCATGATTTTCCATTGGCACGGTGGTGCGGCTGGCATGGTTGGCATGCTTTGGCGCATAGACGTGGCTGTCATGGTTTGCCATTGGCACGGTGGTGCGGCTGGCATGGTTGGCATGCCTTGGCGCATAGACGTGGCTGGCATGGTTTGCCATTGGCACGGTGGTGCGGCTTGCATGGTTGGCATGCCTTGGCGAGAGACGTGGCTGGCATGGTTTTCCATTGGCACGGTGGTGCGGCTGGCATGGTGTTTATGGTGGTTTTTAGCTTAGGGTTAAAATCGTAAAACTGTACAACTGACATGACGTCACTATGACCATTAGCACATTTATTGAATCGATTAGCATGCCTACCCAGGAATTACCGGGGTACCTTTTTTTTATGTGGGTCATGTTCCACGGCAGAACCCTTAACATTGAGCGACATCATCTATGCCAAACCCTAATTCTCATGCTACCGCGCCAAGGCATGCCAACCATGCCAGCCGCACCACTATGCCAATGGCAAACCATGCCAGCCACATCTCCGCACCAAGGCATGCCAACCATGCCAGTAGCACCACTGTGCCAATGGAAAACCATGCCAGCCACATCTCCGCGCCAAGGCATGCCAACCATGCTAGCCGCACTATGCGCCAAGGCATGCCAACCATGCCAGCCGCACCGATGGCAAACCATGCCAGCAGCGTCTACCGCGCCAAGGCATGCCAACCATGTTAGCCGCACCATGCACCAATGGCATGCCAAACCCTTGGCCCCACCATGCCAACCGCACCTTGCCTTGGCCCCAACCATGCTATCCGCACCATGTGCCAATGGCATGCCAAATCCTTGACCCCAACATGCCAACCGCACCTTGCCTTGGCCCCACCATGCCAAGCCGTCCGTGCCAAACCCTTGGCCCCACCATGCCAAGCCAACCGCACCTTGCCTTGGCCCCACCATGCCAAGCTGTCTGTGTCAAACCCTTGGCCCCACCATGCCAAGCCAACCGCACCTTGCCTTGGCCCCACCATGCCAAGACGTCCGTGCCAAACCCTTGGCTCCACTATGCCACGCCATCCGCGCCATTTAGCCTTGGCCCCACCATGCCGGCCTTCCCCATGCGGCTACCAAAACGAAGGCGTGCGACGATCAACGGCCATTCATCCATCTTAGATGCAAATCCTAGCCGTCCAAGGTCGCCAAACAACGCATGGTAACCTTTGTCCCAAAACCCTAGTTTTGGCCACGCCAAACCGAGCCAAGGCATGCCACATATGCCAATGGCATGCCAACTGCCTTGCCGCGCCATGCCATGCCGGCCTTGCCTATTTCGGCTACCAAAACGAAGGCGTGCGACGATCAACGACCACCCTTCCATCCTAGATGCAAATCATATCCGTCCAAGGTCGCCAAACAACGCATGGTAACCTTTGGCCCAAAACCCTAGTTTTGGCCACGCCAAACCGCGCCAAGGCCTGCCATGCCACATGTGTCAATGGCATACCAAATGCCTTGCCATGCCATACCATGCCGGCCTTTCCTATTGCGGCTACCAAAACGAAAGCGTGCGACGATCAACGACCACCCTTCCATCCTAGATGCAAATCCTAGCCGTCCAAGGTCGCCAAACAACGCATGGTAACCTTTGGCCAAAACCCTAGTTTTGGACACGCCAAACCGCGCCAAGGCATGCCATGCCACATGTGCCAATGGCATGCCAACCGTCTGGCCACGCCATACCTTGCCGGCCTTCCCCATGCGGCTACCAAAACAAAGACGTGCGACGATCAACGACCACCCTTCCATCCTAGATGCAAATCCTAGCCGTCCAAGGTTGCCAAACAACGCATGGTAACCTTTGGCCCAAAACCCTAGTTTTGGCCACGCCAAACCGCGCCAAGGCATGCCACATGTGCCAATGACATGCAAACCGCCTTGCCGCGCCATGCCATGCCGGCCTTCCCTATTACGGCTACCAAAACGATGGCGTGCGACGATCAACGGCCACCCTTCCATGCTAGATGAAAATCTTAGCCGTCCAAGGTCGCCAAACAACGCATGGTAACCTTTGGCCCAAAACCCTAGTTTTAGCCACGCCAAACCGCGCCAAGGCATGCCACATGTGCCAATGGCATGCCAACCGCCTTGCCGCGCCATGCCATGCCGGCCTTCCCTATTGCGGCTACCAAAACGAAGACGTGCGACGATTACCGGCCACCCGTCCATCCTAGATGCAAATCCTAGCCGTCCAAGGTCGCCAAACAACGTATGGTAACCTTTGGACCAAAACCCTAGTTTTGGCCACGCCAAACCGTGCCAAGGCATACCATACCACATGTGCCAATGGCATGCCAACCACACCATACCGGCCTTCCCTATGCGTCTACCAAAACGTAGGCCTGCAACAATCAACGACCACTTTTTCATCTAAGGTGCAGATCTTAGCCGTCCAAGGTTACCAGCCAACGCATGGCAACCTTTGGCCCTAGTTTAGTCGCGCCTAAACAAAGCCAAAACCCTAACTTTTGGCCGTGCCTAAACTAAGCCATATTAAATCCATACTGATCGTGCTTTCATGCCACTGGCTACCAAACGAAGGGTTGCAATAATCAACGGCTATCTTTCCTCTTAAGATGCAAAATCTCGACCGTCGAAGGTCACTACCGAGCCGGCAAGTCTCCCAAGCTCAACTCGCTGGAAAACAACAACATGCTACATGTTTTCCACGAAAACACTCGAGACATCAACGCATGTCACAAACTGGGGGATGCTCATTGGGTATTGGTTTGGCTGTTTATAGCGTGCGGTATACACTACGCCAGTTATAAGAAAGTGTCATAAGGATGAGGCGGTTAGTAAATACAGGGAGTAATGGTGAAACGCTTTCTTTTATGGAACGTCAATTCCAAACGTTACCGGTTACCACCTCCTCCCATTTACTCACCCGTTTTCCATTTCTTAATGAGACCAGAGTACGTTTCACTTCGACTTGTATAAATAGGCATTACCTATTTCCACCGAACAACAAGTTCACAGTCGAAGCATACAACACTCGGAAAAATATTTGCTAGCTCTCCATCGGTGAGCTTCCCACTTTCTGATACAAGTCGTAACAACTACTCTTCCAACATCAACTATTCTGGTCTCAACACTTTATTCGCTTCCCTTCCCAAAACCAACCATTCTCCTTCACTTTGTGACCGAAGCAAGTATGGAACGACCATTTCTTGGTTTAGGCTGGATTTGTACAGATTGATCTCTCGAATCTAAAGTACTCCCTTGCAGTACATTTTTTAGGGTTTAAATTCGTTTCTCACCCACACACCCGAAATTACCAAAATCAGCAGAAACCGTTTTCACCCTCAAACACATGGTTGGCATGCCATGGCACAGAGACATGGCTGGCATGGTTTTCCATTGGCACGCTGGTGCGGCAGGCATGGTTGGCATGCCTTGGCGCAGAGACGTGGCTAGCATGGTTTGCCATTGGCACGGTGAGAGAAGGGTTAGGTGTATAAAGAGGTGATGTCATTTAATACTAAGGGTTCTGCCGTGGAACATGACACATGTATATAAGAAAAAAGGTACCCTGGTAATTCTTACATAAATACGCTGATTGATTTAATAAATGCGCTATTGGTCATAGTGACGTCATGTCAGATGTACGGTTTTACGATTTTATCCCTAAGCTAAAAACCACCATCAACAGCAGTGTCTTGATGCAATAACAAATGTCCAAGTTACCTTCCATCTAAAATAAAAACCTAAAATCAAAAAATATTTTTAATTCGAAAATCCACTCATCTTGTTCTTCTAAACTTCCTCTCATTCATCAACCACAAATCCTTCCTTATATTTTTTTTTCAGTTGAAATCATTTCATCGTCGTTTGAATCTCCATTAAAGATGCAAAAAAAGTAAATTTACAGAAGTAATCGTAATCAACAAACCAGTTATATTTGAAATGGATGTAGATTGATTGAAATCAATAGAATATATTAGGTTTCAAAACCATTTACGGTTAGGTATTCTTAATTTCTTAACCGTAAACTTGTTCTCTAAAGCTAATACGGTTAGGAAACTAATTAAGAATCCTAATCGTAAATCAAAATAAAATAAAATTATATGTGTTGTTATGGTTTAGTTTGTAATCGTAAACCCATTTACGGTTGGGTTCGACTCTCACAAACCTTACCGTAAAGAATCTTGAAGTTTTTAAATTGATTTATGATTGGGTTTTATTTTAGATAACCCAACCATTATTTTGCTATGGTTGGATTTTTTATTACTAACTGACCATAAAAAAACTTATGTTTAGGCAACAAAAAATATTATACTCCCTCCGTTCCACTTTAGGTGATGTTTTAGGGTTTTTTGTATGTTCCAAAATAGATGAGAGTTTAGCTATTTTCTCTAAATTCTCACTGATTTACCCCTGCTTTGGAATCACAACATAACATTCATTTCCCTTGTTATCAGTGAGAGATAATTAATCTAATTTAAGATTTTAAATCTATTCTCTATTAACTTAGGATATTTGGTTATCCCAAGTGGAATTATATGGGGATTCATAATTTATAGTAGAATCTAGAAACAAAAAACTAGGATGTTCAAATTTTTAGGAAGGTATTAATATGGGCAGATTTGGTAAAAAATTACTCTCTTTGATGTTTCTTAATCTCCGTGAAAACTCTACAACATCATCTAAATTGGAACGGAGGGAGTATGTGTTAGAGCACTGCTCGGTCAAACTCGTAAGCGTTGCTATCTCAAGCTTGTTTGTCAAGTTTAGGTGTCAAAACTATATGTCTTGATTTCTAGTCTACTTATAGCTATGTCTCGGATAAGGATATAATGTGTAGTTGAGCTTTAGAGTTCACGGCGTTCATCGATTGAAGACGAAGATCTACTAAGGGGAGCTTGGAGGAACTTCATCAACAAGGTATGTGGAGACTTGAACTCATCTATCACTCAGAAGTTTATTATATTCTATCTCCTATTGGGACTAAGTCGTATAGCAATATAGACTTTTACATTATACACATTTGATATTTCGAGCCGAGTTTATCTCTCTTATCTATTTCTCGAAATATATGTTGGAAAGATTTTTGCTTTAACTACATTCATCATTATTCTTGACGAAAGTCAAAATATGATCATGTGAAAATTGCCTTGAAACATCTTACATGATTTGTGTGAGACAATCATTTGATGTAGATTCGGAATGTTTCGTATTGGTCATTCGATCACTTGAAAATTACTTATAATCTAATAGTTTGTGTGAGACATCTATTGTCGCCTTCTAAGGCTGTTTCAATGATTAAAATGGGAGTTTAGAACTATTAACCATTTTCTGGATATAGAATAATATGCATACCAGTGTGCAAACTGTTGTAGTATGATTCAGGTCCAGGAACTAAGTTTGCGTACCAGTATGCGAACGGTTTTAACTGTTTAAATTTGGGAACCAAGTTTGCATGCATACCCGTTAGCGAACAGTTTCACCTGAATTCGGTCTGGAACGACTGTATGTGTACCTGTTTGCGAACTGTCGGAAAATCAAAGTTTGGAACTTAAGTTTGCGTACCCGTTTGCAAACTTATGTGGTTAAGTTCTAAAATTGGTTAAGTATGATTTCATACTCATAAAAAAATACATTTTATATATTAAGGAATGCAACCTTTGCAAACCATGGTTAAATGTTCATGAATTGATTCTCTTGAATCAACTCCGATTTTGTTTCAATTGTGTCTTGTATACTTCTATGAGAATATAAACAATTGAACAACTCTATGAGTGACACAATTCGATTTATTTGATTATCATTCATGGTTGATTAATCATCATATTTGAACTAGAAATGTTATATGAATGTGGTTAATACAAAAGTGTTCATATGGCTAACTTCTGTTAACTGCTATTGATTGAGCCAACTCAATATTGATAGGTGTCTAAAACACCTAATTTACTATCTAGTAGTTACGCTTTCTTTGCTATTTTTCTTGTGAATTATGTATTTTACGCGTGTTTTTGAGTTATTAGGTACTCGGGAGTCGCACGGAGGAAAAGAAGCGGAAATCACCCAAATTGAGCCAAAGGGCGAAATTGTCATTTCAGGGGCGAACACTATCTGGAGCCCAGTCAAGGTTAAGGGGCAACTCTTTTGGGAGGAATATTAAAAGGCAACCAGTAATGGTTAGGGGGTCGCCAGTTGAGTAGCCCTTATCAGGGGTGACCGGGCGTCATTATCCAGCCTTACCCTAAAAACTAAATCGAGAGAAAACTTTCTCTCATTCATTTCAATCATCTCATTCACCTGAAATGGAGAGAGTGTTTGGCAGCCATGGAATAGAGAAGAGAGGTCGACAGAGATAAGGGATTTGAGTGATGATGGAGGGGATGTGACTGCTGCTCATGGAGGTTTAAGCTCAAGTTCATCTCTCTGTGTTGTGTTGCTCAGGAATTAGAAGCTAGGGTTTATTGAGAGAAGAAAGGGGATCTGAGTTGTTTCTGGTGGAGAGAATTGAATCCGAAATCGATGGACTCTGTCGAGTGCAACGAGAACTGATATGGGTTTGCTGGAAACGAGCTGGTGATATTGGATTGATTGATGTTGCTATGAATGATGGGGTTGAAATTAGGGTTTGTATACGCTGTGAACAAATGGTGATTAATGGCAGAAATTGGTGGCTCTGGTAGAGAATTAGAGTTGAGTGAGAAATCAGAACACGGAGCAGATTCAAGGGTTGAGGATCTGTTTGGTGCAAGAACAAGGGGGTAGTTCTGATGGGTTGACCTCAGATTCAGTATTGTGTTTGAGCTGGTATGATATGGCTCAGGAGACTCATGTGCTGTGTTGCATAAGGAGTAGAGCAAGAGTACATAATGGAGCCTGGTGGTATACTTGAGCTGAAATGGAAGGCCAGAGAATGGCAATGAACTGAAGCAGTGCAGGGAAGAACTCGAGTAGCTGAAAGATGTCTGGGTTGGAGTTAAATAGGTGAAGCCATTGACGAGTCGATGCTGGTTTGATGGGACCAAGAACAGCATGATACATGGAGCTGAAGTTAATTGAGCTAAGCTGAGTTTTTAGGGAATTAACCTGTTGTTGTTGTCGCTGAGATGTGGAGGAGCTCGAGACGGAAGTTGGAGGGAATTTCAGGGGAGATGAGAGCAATCTTGGAAGTGATGGTGGTAATGAGATGACATTGCAGCTGAGCTGAAGTGCACAACTGGAGGTTGTGAAATTACAGGTGCAGTGACTTGAGCATGATTGGTATGAGCAGTTACAAAGGTAGTGGTCCTGTGGCAATAGTGAACAGGCAGTGAGAAGTTATTGGTCTTGTTGCTGGTGCTTAAATGGGTTCTGCCGAGTTGATTACAGTCAAGATAAGCTGGAATTGGTGGTGTATAAGCAGGGAATAGAAATACTAAATAGATGAATGCAGACAAGAAGAGTTGCAGGTTGGCAGCAGGATGAGTCGAGTCACAGCAGCTTTGCGGGGTTCTTCATATGAGGGTTCGTGCTAGAGTAAGGTTGAAATGTCAAGAAACTCATGACAAAGATATGTGTTGATTCCAGTAAAAGATGGGAAGCTGAACTGTTGAGTTTCAGGCGCAAGCTTAGAAGATGGCATTGCAGGTGAAGCCTGTGACTTGCAGTGGTATTGTGTCGCGCTGCTGTTAAGAAATGGTGCTATGGATGTGAACTTTGGCGGTGTACAGGGCTTTGAGTCGGGCATTTATTGGGAAGTTGGTTATGTTGTTGCCACCGTTTTCAGGTTTGCTGGATTAAGTTTAGGAAGTGCCAGAGATGGTTGTGGGTATTGGTGGTGAGCTCAGGTAATCATCCAGTGAAGAATGGCAAGTTCTGCGATAAATGTCTAGCTGCAGGAGTCGATTGAGCTTGATTGAGTTGAACCAAGAAGCTGAAAAAGGAGCTGCTGTTGAAGCTGAGAATGTATGAAAGTGTAGCCATCATGGATGGAAGCACAATCATGGTGCAGCAGACTTAGGCCTGTGCAATGACCTAGGCCAAAGCCACTCAGCCCATCCAGCTCAGTGATGATCCAGACCCTGACTCACCTGACTCGGTCAGTGATTGACCCGGTTTGACTCAGTGAGCTGACCCAGTTGACCCGACCGATCCGACCCGTTGACCGATGACTCGATTTGACTTTGCGGCCACCCGAGCTACTTTCCGCCAAATTCCGGCCACAATCCCAGCTTTTTCCGCGACGCTTTTTGGGCAGAATTTTCACATGGGTTTTTCTCACACATGGGCTTGGAGGACTTCTATCTAGTGGACTTTTGAAGATTAGACCTAGTTTTGGAAGGGAGGAAAAGCTATAAAAGGAGGAATTCTATATCTTTTATGATTATCTTTTAATATCTTTTATTATTCTTTTTGCCTCTAGTTAGTTTTCTAGGGTTTAGAACCATGAAGTCTTTTCTCTTTCTTCTTGTTATGAACTCCATGAATATGAGCTAGAGTTTTATTATTGGTTATGGAATAAGTTTGATTTCCAAATATGGGTTTTAATTCAATAAATTAGTTTTGTCTCCATATTATCGTTTATGATTCACCATTAATATTGTTACATGATTTGAATGCTTGTTAGTCGAGTCGCGAATCGATTGAATTTGTTTTCATCTCTCTTGCTAGATTAGGATTTATTATACGCAAAAGTGATAGATTCCTGATTACAAGTAGCATAATTGTGATTATTGCTTGTAGTGATACATCCTAATAGTCATATGTGAACCATAACCTTTGTTAAATCGGATTAGTGCGCTTTCCACGTTCGATTGCTTTGATTGGCCTGATTTCATAGAACTTAACGCATCTAGGGAATTAAACTTGATTAGTGCTTTTACACGTTAGGTTGTTCCTTTAGGTAGAATTCATATTCGCATCTTTTAATGTGTTTGTTGATGACATGAGGAGATTTATGGATATTCTTGCGATCAAGGTATTCTAGGGTCTTTGATAAAAGTTGAGATTAAAATATCAATTCTAGTTATTGTGTTGAAAACATGTTTGTGAATGAAGATGAAATCCATGACCAATACTTTCTTATCCTTGATTTGATTTGTTTGCTTATTTCTTTATTTGTTTTATTTAGTTTATTATATAAAAATCACAAAACCCCGGTGTTATTTATAGGGAACCGAAACAATTTGACAACCTAGACCTCTTTGTGGGATCGATCCTTTCTTGCCCTTGCTATATTTATATTTTGAGTAGTAAGAAAGTGTAATTATATTTGTGTCGGCCGACAGGTCAAATTTTGCGCCGTTGTTTGGGAGGCGGCGGTTGTCACTTGTTTTTGGTTTCTTATTTTTTGTTTTTAGTTTTTGTTTTATTTTTCTTATTTTCTGGGTTTTAACCTTGGTGTGAGAATTTTATTTCAGGTGCTTGTTTCTCATGGAAGGAGCATACTACATGGATGGATACGGTTTTCAACAACCTCAACAATACGAAAACTACCAATTCCATGGGTATAATCAAAACCAATTCATTGGTTATGACCAATATTCCATGGAACCTTATGGTTTTCCTCAACAACCTTATGGCAGGGAACAACCACAAGAATGGGAGGATTCTTATGCTCGTGAACAAAAAGTCTCTAATTTTATAGACAAAGTTTCCAACTTTTTACAAGAGGAATTTCAAAAAGCTAAAGAGACTACAAACGAGCAACTCCTAGAACTTCGTGAAGGTATGGCTAGCTTGCGAAGAGGCATTGATCAATACAAGGAAGATATGGATAATTCTAATGTGCATATGGTTTGTGATGAATATTTGATTGATGCTAATGTGGAAAAAGGCCAATCCTTGGGCACTTTCGTTGATAATTGTGTAGTTAACTCAACTCTTGATCTTAATAATGATCATTCACCTATTCAAAAGGATGAGTTCGAGATTAGAAACACTAAATTCAGCGAGGACCCATCTTATGTTGACTATGATACTGACGGTGAGTATGATATATTGCTTGAAACAACTCATGGTGACATCTCCGAGGAGTCTTTTTGGGATCAAGATGAAGACGAAGAGGAATATGTCGACACTTGTGTACATTACTCAAGCATTGATCTTAATAATGATCAAGAGCCTATTCAAAGGGTGGAGCTTGAGGATGATGCATTTTCGAGTGTTCTAAAAAAGTTTCTTATAATAAAATTTGGATCTGCAAAAGAGTATGTGCCTTACAACAAAAAGGAGGAATATGTTGAGAATGAGACCGTTATGACCACTATTGTGGAAGACCCAATTGAGCTTGCATATGATTGTAATGATGATGTTTATGTCGAGACTTTAGTTACGGCAGAAACGGACGAAGAATGGTTGCAAGGTTTGATAGAGGACCATGAGATAAAAGAGGTGAATTATTCACTTGAGTTTTTCAAGGATGAAGAGGATTCCGTGATACAAGAGATTGTGCAAGGTTTATCTAACCCTTTGCCTATTATTTCTTCTCCTTTACCTCTTATTGGTTTGAATGTATGTGCTTCGAGAATATTGTTGAATGACTTTGTTTCTCGTTTTCCGCCATTAGAGAAACTTGATTCTCATACTATGCAGGTTTTGGAACAAGAAACCGTGGAAGTACCCAACTTCTATATTCTTTATACACTTCCAAGTGTGGACAAGAATAAGTGTGGGGGACGCTTTTATCGGTTCATAGCTTCACTTTTGCTTTATATTACTAATATTTGTGTGAAGCTAGTGTTTGAAAAACAGGTTACATGGAAGGATCCTCAACTTTTCAGATTGTTGGTATATGGACGATAACAAAAGAGTCGGGCTGACGACTTTAAACCAAGCGCTAAATGGGAGGCAACCCATAGGTTTTGTATCTTAAACCCTTGTATTTATTTATTTTTATAGTTTTCATATCATATTTGCATCCCCATGTTTAATTTCATTGAGTCCGGAATCTTTCTTAGAAGAGAATTAGGACGAATACCTTTTCGTCAGAAAAATTCAGACTGCACGTAGTTCAGTCCAGAGACCATAACTGTCAGAACGTTTATCAAAACACTGTGCCCTTTTGAAACTTTGTAGAAAACACGTAGATGAACAACTTTTGTGAAATGGAGTTTTTCCAAATTCCTTACCAATTTGTACAGTTTTTGCGTTTTATCTTCTATTACGTCGAATTCGAATTTTCGGTTTTACACATTGAGGACAATGTGAAGTTTAAGTGTGGGGGAGTCTTTTGCATATAGAGTTTTTAGCTTTTTTGAGTCAAAATTTTCAATTTTTTTGTAAATAGTGAATAAGAAAACTCCAACTTGTAGTTAGTTTAGAGTCACATAGTATACATGTCGCTAAGATTACATCGAGAATCTCATAATAGTGGACCGAACTTAGAGATGACAGAGAACATGATCGGGTTTCTTAATTGTATGAGAGTTAAAGTTGGATTTAACCATGCCAGGTGGCAAATAAGGTGCAGACTGAATTCGGTATTAGAGTAGTGGTCCCCTATAGTGGAGACTACCCATGTTACATAATGTGAGGCACCGACCTTCAATTCTTTGTACCTGTCTAAATTTGTGCTTTTAGAGTGTGTGTCACCGTACGTAAATTCCGGGCAGAATGGTGAGCTGTCCAACCTCCCACCATAGAAGCACTATTTTGATCTCTTGAGTGCTATTTTTATCAACCATGTTGGTGACATCGAATTGCTAACTTACATACCACTTGTAATCTTGTTCGCAGTTAGCACCATCCACCTTATCTCTCTACACCAACAGTCCATAGAAACACCATCATCATCAACAAGAGGAGCATCACAAATTCGAAGGAAAGTTGAACACGTTTGAGGTTTACAAGCAACAAAACAAGGAGCAGAATTTTTATAAGTTGAAAACTATTATACAAGAGTGGAAATTATAAAGGACGAGAGTTCGAGAAATTTATGATATCAAGACATATAAGTTGTGAAGAATCAAGCGGTAAAGTACTTACACCATGGCCTTTGTACTTAAGTTTTTATTTTTGTATTTTACTTTCTCTTGTCTTTGAAAAAAAAAAAAAAGAAAAAAAAAAGAGACAAGAGAAAATGTTTTAGTTTTGTTAATAGTTTTTATTATTTTGTTTTATTTTTTTTATTTTGTATTTGTTGTATTTCTTAATCAAAAAAAAAAAAAAAAAAAAAAAAAAAAAATTAAAAAAAAAAGAGAAAAGAAAAGAAAAGAATAAAAAAAAAATTGGAAAAAAAAATTAAATTTTGGGTTTGTATAGTTCGTTTTTAGTTTTGTATTCTTTCAATAAAGCCAATGGAAAGAAGGAATATCTATAATGAAGTTTCAAGCGACAAGGAATTAGAGGAAAGAATCATATTGTCGAGATTCTACGAAGTTCAAGAGTTATCATCAAGAGTTGAAGACCGAAGACGAAGATGAAGACACCGATTGAAGACCGAAGACGTTTCTATGGATGCTGTGAGAGTGGTGCTAGCTGCACGCCGAACAGATACGAGGTAAGTAAGCATATTCCCACCTTCGTTAAATGGTTGATTTCCTTTCGAAGAGATCGTTAGAAAAATGGGTTTTCAAAAATATATAAAAGATGTGGGTTTTTAAAAATATTTTGAGGGTTATGCCTTCCTACCATTCAACGTGTCGCAGGATTCTCTCTTCATTCCAACCTGGACACATGTGTGACCCATAAAAAGCCGTTTATTATTGAGAGTAATATCATAAAACCCTTTCTTGTGAGGCGAGTAGAGACTTTTGATCACTCCGAACCCGAATTTTAGTCGAAGGGATGGTTATCTCTCTCTCAATTTTTAAGAATGAGATTGTGTTCATTTATGTGTCTAACTTCTTATGACTAGTGTGCAATCTCTATGTCTTCTTAGCGCGTTGGATACTATCATTACGGAGAACTAGTAAGTTGGAAAAATAGGTTTTGTGGGTATATCTCTAGTAAACCCTCACGAGACTATAACTCGTCCACTAGGGACACCTAGGGGTTTAAAGGCTTGTTATTTATGCTAAAAGTGACCGTAGCCTCAACGACACGTAGTTGTATGTATTTTAGATTTGTTTTGATTGATTTGCTCGAGGACTAGCAAAGTCTAAGTGTGGGGAATCGACAGGTGTCTAAAACACCTAATTTACTATCTAGTAGTTACGCTTTATTTGCTATTTTTCTTGTGAATTATGTATTTTACGCGTGTTTTTGAGTTATTAGGTACTCTGGAGTCGCACGGAGGAAAAGAAGCGGAAATCACCCAAATTGAGCCAAAGGGCGAAATTGTCATTTCGGGGCGAACACTATCTGGAGCCCAGGTCAAGGTTAAGGGGCAACTCTTTTGGGAGGAATATTAAAAGGCAAACCAAGAATGGTTAGGGGGTCGCCATTGAGTAGCCCTTATCGGGGTGACCAAGGCGTCATTATCCACCTTACCCTAAAAACTAAATCGAGAGAAAACTTTCTCTCATTCATTTCAATCATCTCATTCACCTGAAATGGAGAGAGTGTTTGGTGACCATGGAATAGAGAAGAGAGGTCGACAGAGATAAGGGATTTGAGTGATGATGGAGGGGATGTGATCACGCTTTGCTCATGGAGGTTTAAGCTCAAGTTCATCTCTCTGTGTTGTGTTGCTCGGGAATTAGAAGCTAGGGTTTATTGAGAGAAGAAAGGGGATCCGAGTTGTTTCGGTGGAGAGAATTGAATCAAATCGATGGACTCGTCGAGTGCAACGAGAACCGATATGGGTTTCTTTGAAAACGAGTTTGGTGATATTGGATTGATTGATGTTGCTATGAATGATGGGGTTGAAATTAGGGTTTGTATAAGCTGTGAACAAATGGTGATTAATGGCAGAAATTGGTGGCTCTGGTAGAGAATTAGAGTTGAGTGAGAAATCAGAACACGGAGCAGATTCAAGGGTTGAGGATCCGTTTGGTGCAAGAACAAGGGGGTAGTTCGATGGGTTGACCTCAGATTGATGATTGTGGTTGAGATGGTATGATATGGCTCGGGAGACTCATGTCTTTGTGTTGCATAAGGAGTAGAGCAAGAGTACATAATGGAGCCTGGTGGTATACTTGAGATGAAATGGAAGGCCAGAGAATGGCAATGAACTGAAGCAGTGCAGGGAAGAACTCGAGAAAGCCGAAAGATGTCCGGGTTGGAGTTAAATAGGTGAAGCCATTGACGAGTCGATCTTTGGTTTGATGGGACCAAGAACAAGCATGATACATGGAGCTGAAGTTAATTGAGCTAAGCTGAGTTTTTAGGGAATTAACTTTGTTGTTGTTGTCATTTGAGATGTGGAGGGGCTCGAGACGGAAGTTGGAGGGAATTTCAGGGGAGATGAGAGCAATCTTGGAAGTGATGGTGGTAATTAGATGACATTGCAGCTGAGCTGAAGTGCACAACTGGAGGTTGTGAAATTACAGGTGCAGTGACTTGAGCATGATTGGTATGAGCAGTTACAAAGGTAGTGGTCCTGTGGCAATAGTGAATGTGCAAAAGGTGAGAAGTTATTGGTCTTGTTCTTTGGTGCTTAAATGGGTTCTGCCGAGTTGATTACAGTCAAGATAAGCTGGAATTGGTGGTGTATAAGCAGGGAATAAAAATACTTAATAGATGAATGCAGACAAGAAGAGTTGCAGGTTGGCAGCAGGATGAGTCGAGTCATAGCAGCTTTGCGGGGTTCTTCATATGAGGGTTCGTGCTAGAGTAAGGTTGAAATGTCAAGAAACTCATGACAAAGATATGTGTTGATTCCAAGTAAAAGATGGGAAGCTGAACTGTTGAGTTTCAGGCGCAAGCTTAGAAGATGGCATTGCAGGTGAAGCCTGTGACTTGCAGTGGTATTGTGTCGCGCTGCTGTTAAGAAATGGTGCTGTGGATGTGAACTTTGGCGGTGTACAGGGCTTTGAGTCGGGCATTTATTGGGAAGTTGGTTATGTTGTTGCCACCGTTTCGGGTTTCTTTGGATTAAGTTTAGGAAGTGCCAGAGATGGTTGTGGGTATTGGTGGTGAGCTCAGGTAATCATCCATTGAAGAATGGCAAGTTCTGCGATAAATGTCTAGCTGCAGGAGTCGATTGAGCTTGATTGAGTTGAACCAAGAAGCTGAAAAAGGAGCTGCTGTTGAAGCTGAGAATGTATGAAAGTGTAGCCATCATGGCTGGAAGCACAATCATGGTGCACAGACTTAGGCTGTGCAATGACCTAGGCCAAGCCACTCGGCCCATCCCGGCTCGGTGATGATCCGGACACGACTCACCCGACTCGGTCGATGATTGACCCGGTTTGACTCAGTGAGCTGACCCAGTTGACCCGACCGATCCGACCCGTTGACCGGTGACCGGTTTGACTTTGCCGGTCACCTGAGCTACTTTCCGGCCAAATTCCGGCCACAATCCCAGTTTTCCGGCGACGATTTTTGGGCAGAATTTTCACATGGGTTTTTCTCACACATGGGCTTGGAGGACTTCTATCTAGTGGACTTTTGAAGATTAGACCTAGTTTTGGAAGGGAGGAAAAGCTATAAAAGGAGGAATTCTATATCTTTTATGATTATCTTTTAATATCTTTTATTATTCTTTTTGCCTCTAGTTAGTTTTCTAGGGTTTAGAACCATGAAGTCTTTTCTCTTTCTTCTTGTTATGAACTCCATGAATATGAGCTAGAGTTTTATTATTGGTTATGGAATAAGTTTGATTTCCAAATATGGGTTTTAATTCAATAAATTAGTTTTGTCTCCATATTATCGTTTATGATTCACCATTAATATTGTTACATGATTTGAATGCTTGTTAGTCGAGTCGCGAATCGATTGAGTTTGTTTTCATCTCTCTTGCTAGATTAGGATTTATTATACGCAAAAGTGATAGATTCCTGATTACAAGTAGCATAATTGTGATTATTGCTTGTAGTGATACATCCTAATAGTCATATGTGAACCATAACCTTTGTTAAATCGGATTAGTGCGCTTTCCACGTTCGATTGCTTTGATTGGC
Organism: Papaver armeniacum; assembly: GCA_023531295.1. NCBI lineage: Eukaryota > Viridiplantae > Streptophyta > Magnoliopsida > Ranunculales > Papaveraceae > Papaver > Papaver armeniacum. The sequence goes on from JAJJWW010004226.1 coordinate 72,577, forward strand.
ATGATTTCATAGAACTTAACGCATCTAGGGAATTAAACTTGATTAGTGCTTTTACACGTTAGGTTGTTCCTTTAGGTAGAATTCATATTCGCATCTTTTAATGTGTTTGTTGATGACATGAGGAGATTTGCGGGATATTCTTGCGATCAAGGTATTCTAGGGTCTTTGATAAAAGTTGAGATTAAAATATCAATTCTAGTTATTGTGTTGAAAACATGTTTGTGAATGAAGATGAAATCCATGACCAATACTTTCTTATCCTTGATTTGATTTGTTTGCTTATTTCTTTATTTGTTTTATTTAGTTTATTATATAAAAATCACAAAACCCCGGTGTTATTTATAGGGAACCGAAACAATTTGACAACCTAGACCTCTCTGTGGGATCGATCCTTTCTTGCCCTTGCTATATTTATATTTTGAGTAGTAAGAAAGTGTAATTATATTTGTGTCGGCTGACAACCGGTAAAATATACACGTTTAGGTACGGTTACCCATATCTAAATGAAGGTATATTTCATTTGTGTGTAACAAGATAAGACCATCTAATGGTGGAGAGATATTGCTTTGGTTTTAAGCAAACTTAGCTTGAATCTTAAATCAGGTTTTCATCTAACGGTGAATATCGATTTCTTTGTTTCTAAGCTATCAAATCCTGATTTGAAGACTATATAAGGGAGAACTCTAGAAACTGGGAAACCTAATCCCCACACCTCCTATGTGATACTAGTTGCGACTTGAGTGATTCTCCTTTAACCTAGGTTTTTCTTAAAACCATTATAGGTTAACGACTTGAAGACTTCATTGGGATTCTGAAGCTAGACCCAACTATTTTCTCTGTAGTTGCGTGTTCTGATCTTACTTGTTCTATCGTATTGAGTACTCTTCTCTAAGATTTGCTCGAGATTTATCTCCGATAGGTAAGATATATAAAGTAATCACAAAGCTCTTCGTCTCATTCTTTGTGATTCCACAAGAACTTGTTCTACTACCATATAGTTAAGTTATTGTGAGGTGATTGATATTTCTAGGTTGTTCTTCGGAAATATAAGACCGGATTATCAATTGGTTTTTGTTCACCTTGATTTATCAAAAGACGGAACAACAACTTCGTAGGTATTTCTGTGGGAGACAGATTAATCTATCAAAATAGACTTTTCTGTGCGAGACAGATTTGTTTATAAAGTCTTCGACTTTGGGTTGTAACAAGTCTTAGTTGTGGCTGAGAACATCTAAGGGAATCAAGTGCGTAGAGTACTGCTGGGATTCAGAGGCGTAAGGTACGCGAATGTACCTTAGTCGGTGTGAGACTAGTTAGGGCTCAATTACATTCCATTCTGAAGTTAACTTGTAGTAGGCTAGTGTCTGTAGCGGCTTAATACAGTGTGGTGTTCAAATATGGACTAGGTCCCGGGGTTTTTCTGCATTTGTGGTTTCCTCGTTAACAAAACTTTTGGTGTCCTGTGTTATTTCTTTTCTGCATTATATTTGTTTATATAATTGAAATATCACAGGTTGTGTGTAGCTCAATCAATTGGTAAATCCAACCATTGGTTGTTGATTGAAATTGATTGACACTTAGATATTGGTCTTTGATACCATCCAAGTTGTGTCTGATAATAATTAGGCTCACGGATTCTTATCTGTTCGATTTGCTGATTACATTGAGAAACAAAGATATAACTCTTTGATACTATTCTTGATAGAGCTCGCTTTATAAGCTGGTGCTCTCGGAATTATATTAGAGTTAGTCCACACAGATTGCCGAACGAAATATTGGGTGTGGTTGTTGTACCCCCGCTTTTTCAATACGGAAATAAAATCTTTGAATCACGATGAAAAAATAAGGAAAGTAAATACATTAAGAAGGGGATTCGTTGAGATTTTTAGGAGGAAAAAATCTCGGTAAGATTTGAAAACACTGGGGTGTCAAAATACACCATCAACTTTTTCGTAGGCAATCTGTATGGACAAAACTCAAGACAAGTCTGAGATTTAAAAATCAATCAAGGAAAGTGTCTAGAGTTATATCTCAATCTCTATTGTGATTAGAACGTTTAAATAATTGAATCCGTGAACCTGATCTCACAGAGAGTTCTTGGACGGTACCAAGGACCAATATCCAAGGATCAATCAAGTCTTATCCAACAAACAAGGTCATACCTATCTACTATGATTGATCAACGCACAACCTGTGATATTTCAATTATAAAGATAAACAATATAATGTGGAAAAATAAATAACACAAACACCAGAAATTTTGGTAACAGGAAACCACAAATGCAGAAAACCCTAGGAACCTAGTCCAGATTGAACAACAAACTGTATTAAGCCGCTACAGAGACTAGCCTACTACCAATTAACTTCGATCTGGAATGTAGTTGAGCCTGAACTCAGTCTCCCACAGATTCAGGTACAATCGAGCTCCTTACGCCTCTTAAATCCCAGCAGGATTCCGCGCAATTGATTCCTTATATGACATCACACCAACTAAGAGTTTCTTCAACTCAATTGAAGACTTTAAACCAAATCTGCCTCCCATAGATTAATCATATATAATTAATTTCTTGATTTACGATCGAAACGGATGATCAGATCAAACGTAATATCCAGGCGATGGAAATCGATAGTAACTTGAAAAAAGTCTGGCTATCCTCAAAATCCGGACTTATGCAACCCAAAGTGCAACCTAGATTATTATTCACGTCACAAGTATAAAACTTGTGGAATCACAAAGGTGAGATGAAGAGAACTTTGTGATTTCTATATATCCCTTTCAAGTCAACAATCAAACAAGATCAGGATACTCAAGTTATCAAGATAAAAGATAACTGGTCCTGGATTCACGAATCCCACTGAAGTATTTGATAGTCGCTAAACCCTAAAAGGGTTTCTGAAGAGGACGAATATAGATACAACTAGGACACGTACCATAAAGTAGTGTCAGGATTCAAAGATCACAGTTGCCAAGAGTTTCCCCTTATATAGACTTCAAAGCATAGGTTGCTTTAAGTTTAAGCTAAGATAGCTTTGGAACCAAGCAAACAATATCCACCGTTATATGAAAGCTTTGAATCTTATTCATATAATTAAACAAGATATACACTCCGGTTAGGTAAACCATAACCTAACCGTGTATAAAGACTATATGTCCAACTTGGTTAGCCGAAACTAGTCGGTTTGAACTTAAAAGCTTAACACTCATTTCCATGAACACAAAGACATTGATCTTGTGTCACAATCATTTGATCAAATAAGTCTAGTGTTAATTAGAGAATTGATCAAATACAAATTATCTCAGAGAAATAATTTAATCGCAATTGAGTCATAATCGACATAGTTGGTAAAATGCACAAAGTACAAATACTTGAGTAGTTCCACTACACCAAATTCCCGGAATCGTAACAGGCATTCGTAACGGCTTATGAGCCGTTACGAATTTCCCGTTATAAATGGCCGTTACAAAAAATTCGTAATGTGCGAAGTCGTTACTATTTTTTTTTAATTAAAATAAAGCCAAGCCGTTACGAATTTTTTTATAAGCGTGCCACTCACACGCTTGGTCACACCAAGGTCGTAACACCACGAGTATATGCGCGTGCCACTCACACGCCTAGCTTTATATTTCCACCCACGATTAATTACACGAGAGGATATTTCCTCCCACGAGTGTGCCGTTCACATGCGGGAGTTCCATGGATAAGATAATCGAATTCTCTCGTACTTCCATTTTCATTTCTCTCGATTCTTTTCGCTCTCGTCATTGCGTCTCGTGCGAAGAAACTAGGGTTTCATCACTTCGATTTTTTTCTCTCTCGAGTCTCTTCTCGCCGAGAAACATAATGTAAATCTCTTGAATCTTGCAATACCTTTCTATTAGCGAGAGATCCTCGTGTAAGTTTTAATCGTTAGAAGTTTTTTGATTTTTAGGGTTTGATTTTTTTAAGGGTTAATTGGTGTTTGATACTCATATTTTGTCCAAAATTAGCGTTTGGTCTAACTTTTGTCCAACTTAGGGGTTGGTACCTGGAAATAACGTTGACCTGCACTGACTTCGTTAACTTTAGACTTCTGTTTTATAATTATTATAAAAATTATATAAGATCTAATTATTATGAAATTTTACTTTTATGCCCTTCCACTTTGTTAATATTGACAAAAAAATTATTATGTTTGGGAAACCCATCTGCTCTGTCCCTTTATCACCGTCTCTGCACCTCCACCTCCACCACCACCGTCCCCGACTCACATTTACAATCAATGGTTCACACTTCACACTAGATGTAGTTTATACAGTACTTAAACTTACAAATCCTATGTTACTCAATCTCCTAAATGCACACAAACGTTATTACCATTCAATACCGTCCATTCATCTTGAATTTGCCCGATGAAAGATTACTTTTCCAGCTAATTTTACGGGCAAGTTTTGCTCAATTTTTCCCTGCAAACTAGATCTCAGCAAAAACCCAATCATCCTAATTCCTCATAGCAGCACTCAAACCATTAACTCACTAATCCAACAATGACAACATCCCTGCATCTCTGTCCACGGCAAGACCGCATGTCAACACAAACTCCGCCTGCTCCATAATCTCTAGCACATATCCCTTCTTTAGACTGGATTTCAGCTCAAGAACAACCCAAACAAGCAGCAACACTTTGCACTTCTTTAAATTGATGTTCAAATTAAAACCCCCAAATCCCAAAATCAAATCAAGCTGAGAAAAAATAATCTTACTAGACGATTACACGAGCAGCAGGATTGTGGCTAGACCAGAACATATCAAGAAAATCATCAAATTTAAATTCTTTAGGATTAAATCTCACAACTTCAGAACTATTTGAATTATCATGAAACCTTGTACTATATCCAACTTCAATTTCAGTGACAATAGGTATCCTTTGAAATGCTAATGCAACATCCCAGAAAAAATCAACACCAAATTGAGCAAATTCTTGACATGGTGATGGGATATCTACATCCAGGAGATTGAAAAATTTGATGCTCTTGATGATGAAATGCATCAATGTATTAAGTAATAACAATGGTGTCATTACTATATTCGCATTATCATGATATAGTGATTCATATGTTTCTACCGTACAAGAAACTGGTTTATACTTGATAGATGAGTTGATCTAATACACATCGGAGGCGGAAGAGAAGAGAAATTTAGGGTTAAATGGTTGAATGATTTTCGATCTCTTACCTTTAACTGGATGGTTTCATCAAGGCCGTTGGATTATATGGCATTTCAGGGGTACACTTGTAAATTGGTATTAATTATAACATAAAATTAATTAAAGTTTGGTCACCAACAGTCAAAGACAGTCAACGTAATTTCCAGGTGCCAACCCCTAAGTTGGACAAATGTTAGACCAAATACTAATGTTGGACAAAATGTAAGTATCAAATATCAATTAACCCTTTTTTTAATCGATCTGTTTTTTATGGCTTCATTTCATCTTTATCTTCCATTTTTTCATCGATCTGTGTAAGTGTTAATCGTCAGAGTTATGTTTTGTTAATCTTCTTCATATAAATCTAATTTCATTTTTTTTTTCTAATTTCCTGTTAGGGTTTGAAGACTTGAAGATTGAAGAATTCTGAAGACTTAGAAGGTATAAGTTTCGAAACATTGAACTGATTTTAGGGTTTTATGTTAATTTCGAAATTTTCTATTTTTTTTTTTACTTTGTAACCTAATTTCTAGTTTGTAATCTAATTTCAATAAGTTCTAATTTATAAGTTGTTGGTGCTGATTGACATCATTAGCTTCACTTGTCTATTCTAGTTTTTGATCTGTTCTAGTTTTTGATCCACTAGTCCTGTGTAAAGATGCATGCTGCTGTTAGACATGGTGTAGTTTTTTTTGCCTTAGAAGCATACTAAGTTGAGTAGGCATAGTGCTACCTGATAAAGTCTTATATAATCTTGGAAGGTTTGATGAGAGCTAGACAGACTTGGACCTAGCTAGCTGTGTAACAACAGAGCGTGCGTGGGTATGGCTGAGCGTGCGTGGGTATGGCAGAGCGTAATTGATTAGTGTGTGTTGTTGTGACATATGCTTCAAAGTCGATACATTTTAAAAGTTTGACTAATGTTGTTCTATATCTTGGTCTTTGCAGAGCCATGAGAGGATCCTTTTGGCAAGAGACAAACAGAAAAGAAGCACGGCTACGAAATCATTAAGGTAGTAACCTAAATTCCAGTTTGTATGTTCTATAAATATGCTCATCATGATTTGAACTTTAGTTTCATTTTAAGGTAGTTTTTCAAGTTTAAATGAACTAAAGTTATGAAGTTTTGTTTTGATATTGGTGATTCTAAGTGAGCATGACGATAACTGTCCTAGTGGTGATTTACAAAAGCTACTTGTAGCTCATTCTCTCTTCTTTGAGGGGATGTTTATGTCGCTAACTGCAGGGCTTCGGCAACCCTGTACCACTAGGACTAAGTTATTTTATTTTGTATGTTAAGTTGTGTATAAACGAGTCGGGTTTTATGTACTCTGTGAGCATGATGATAACAGTCCTAGTGCTTATTCGCAAAAGCTACTTGTAGCTCATTCTCTCTTATTTGAGGGGATGTTTCTGTCGCTAACTTGCAGGGCTTCAGCAACCCTGCACCACTAGGACTAAGTTATTTTATTTTGTATGTTAAGTTGTGTATAAACGAGTCTGGTTTTATGTACTCTGTGAGCATGATGATAACAGTCCTAGTGGTTATTTACAAACGCTACTTGTAGCTCATTCTCTCTTCTTTGAGGGGATGTTTCTGTCGCTAACCTCATGGGCTTCGGCAACCCTGCACCACTAGGACTAAGTTATTTTATTTTGTATGTTAAGTTGTGTATAAACGAGTCTGGTTTTATGTACTCTGTGAGCATAATGATAACAGTCCTAGTGGTGATTTACAAAAGCTACTTATAGCTCATTCTCTCCTCTTTGAGAGGATGTTCGTCGCTAACCTCATAGGCTTCGGCAACCCTACCACTAGGACTAAGTGATTTTATTTGATTCTTTTAAATATCAATTTTGAAGGGTAATATGTCATCTGAAGTGATCAAGAAATGGTTGAAGTGTCCTCGTAAGTCTTTAGAATACAGACAAGGTGTGAAGTCATTCATAGAGTTTGCCAAGAATAATGGTGGTGGGAGTCATTTATTTTCATGCCCTTGTCGTCGTTGTATGAATGGTAAAGGCTTAGTTGCACTGAGTGAGATCTCATTACATTTGCTCAAACATGGTATGCATGAGGTGTACACATTAAGGCGCTATCATGGGGAAAGTTCAAGTACAAGCAAAGACAATTAACACATAAGGATAATACTACAACCGAATGTGTAGCGGATAATGATGATGTTGCAGCGAGGTTTGAATGAGAATATTACCACAGAGATGTGGATGAGAATGTTAGGGAAGGGATGGATGAGAATGTACAAGTAGGTGTTGATGAGAATGTTACACAGGTTGGATGAGAATGTTGGAACCAGCAGTGTGGTCGAAAAAAGAGATCAATTTGAGAAGGCAAGAGAACCATTATATCCTTCATGTCCTAATGGAAAGTCGGTAATGTACTGCTGCGATAATGATGAACAACATAAAAACTCAGTATGGAATTTCGGACAATGGTGTTACCGCAATATTAGAATTGATGAAAGAGTTGCTTCCGAAGGTAACACCCGCCATGTAAGTATCCAGATATCAAGAAGATTATTAAAGAGTGGGGATGGATTATGTGACTTATGATGCTTGTGTAAATGATTTGTATACTTTATTGGAAGGATAATAGTTCATTGGTGAAGTGTCCTGTATGTCAAGAACCTCGGTACGTAAGAGTTTTTAATGATGAGAGAAAACTTACACAAGTTGCGCAAAAAGACTTTAAGGCATTTTCCGATAATTGCAAGGATGAAAAGACTTTATAGTATACCATTGATAGCGAAGGCAATGCTTTGGCATTCTAGAGCACAGAGAGATGTTAATGTCATGCGTCATCCAAAGTGGATTCTACAACTTGGAGGTGTGCGGATAATTTACATCCGAATTTGCTAAGGAAGCACGGAATGTTACTCTTGGGATAGAATCGACGGCTTTAATCCAAATGGATGCTTTGGTCCGAATTACGTTATTGGCGGTGATACGTGTCCGTACAACCTTCCTCCTTCGATGTGTATGAAGCGCGAATTTTCCATGTTATGTTTGTTGATATCAGTCCGAGAGCACCGGTAAAGATATTGATGTTTACTTACAGCCATTGATAGAGGAGTTGAAAGAGTTATGGAATGATGGTGTTATGACATTCGACAGCTTCACGAACTCTGATTTTCTTTTGAAGGCAAGGTTGTTATGGGCCATTCATGATTTTCCGGCATTGGGTACTCTAGTTTGGATGTGTGACTCATGGGTATTATGCGTGTCCCACCTGTGGTGAAGAAACAGCCAGAGTGGCTGCCAGTATAGTAAGAAGATATGTTATATGGGACACCGAAGATGGTTGCCATCCCAACACAAGTACAGATTTGACAAAACAAATTTCAGTGGAGGGGTAGAAGATGGTAAAGCTCCATGGCCACTAACAGGATTTCAAGTTCAAGAGATTGTGAAAGATATGAAAAGTAAACAGGGTAAGGGTAAACCACCAGCAAAGAAACGTAAAAGAGGAGCAGAAGCGAATAGTTTGCAACAGGGTGCCGATGAAGATGTTTCCGACAACTCTCTATTTTCTCGAAGGTCCATACTTCATGATTTGTCGAATTGGGGATCGAACGCAGTCCGTCATTGTACAGATGTTATGCATACGTAAAAGAACATAATCGAGCATATTGTTAACACTCTCATGGGTAATAGTAAGTCAAAAGATGGTGTAAATGCACGTAAAGATATGGAATCTATGGGTGTTAAAAAGCGGTTATGGGTGAAAGAGGATAGTGCAACTGGTAAAACAACAATGGAAGATTGATCGTTTTCCTTAACTAAAGATGAAAAAGTATCTTTTTGTAAAGGTCAAGAACTTAAGAGTGCCTTCTAGCTTCGTTCCAATCTTCGCAAGCTAGCGTGAGCATTAGTCCACAGAGTGAAGAATTTCAAGTCACACGATTACCATGTAATGATGCAATCTCTGTTTCCATTGCTAGTTCATACTGCGACTTCATTACCTAAAGATCTGCGAGTTTCTCTTCTCCGTATTAGTATATTTTTCAACATTTTGTGCGCAAAGGTTATCAACAGAGATGAACTTCTACAAGCGAAAGCTAGTCTGGTGGAAGCAATGTGCGTAATGGAAAAGTATTTTCCTCCATTTTTTTGTTATTAGTATCCACCTGATGATTCATCTGGCCGATGAAGCTTTAACGTGGTCCGGTCAGATTTAGGTGGATGTACCCCTTTGAGAGGTAAATACAACCCCTTTGTTGTTTAATTTTTAAGTTGAGAATTACTATTATTGAACTATTAATCATCCTTGCGGATCTGTTAACTTTTCTTGTAGGTTAATGAAAGGTTTTAAAGGATTGGTGCGCAATAAAAGGTACATTGAGGGGTGCATTGCAAGAGGGTATGCGCTACGAGAAGCTAGCTTATACCTTATGGAGGACGTGTCAGATGATGGTGGTGGTACTTATAAACATACTCGGCAGGCTTTTTTGGATGATGACTATGATGGTGCCGATGAGATGCCTCTTAGTTCTGGAATGAGTATTACTACGAATCGAGCACAATTTGAACAAAGGCCGCAACCGGATCCTATCTAAGTATGTTGGAATAGATAACTGGAAAAGGTAACTTTTACTTAACTCTTTTATGTTTATTCAAGTCTGAATTTTGTTTAGTCCTCCTCGTGAGAAATGAAAATATTACAAATTAGAGGGATGTAGCATGATGGTGACTTAGTGAATTTTAGTAGCATGTTTTTGTTAGTTAATATTGAGTTACTGTCTGATTATTATGTTTGCATCATCTGATAGTCTTTGAATTGGTATTGGCTGTAGGAAGTATGATTCTTATGTTAACGGTGACACGTCTAATGGTCAGACCTCAAAGAGTTTTCATCTATGGTTGCGCGATGAGGTACTGTGTTACCCTAAAGCTTTTAGTAGTGGTTTGAATACAACTTGTTATGGTTTTAGTTGTGATCTCGACTCGCCATGATGTATAATAGTTATTAAAAGCCAAAGAAACTGATTCAACACTATGGAGACTCGTGCAAGGACCACTCTTCAAGGCACAATCATATAAGAAATACCAAGTAAATGGGTTTACTTTTAGTAAACAAGAATCTGGGGTGAAGAATGTATCACAGAATATCGGTGTGTCAATGAAAGCTGTTACAAGACTGCAAGCGAAGTCGGTCGAGGAAGCAGAAATAACTTATTACGGCGTCATTAAAGATATAATCAACTTGAACTATTTGGAATTTGAAGAAAGCTGTTTTTTACTTGTGATTGGGTTAGTGTTGGAGATAAGAATGCTTACAAAGTTGATGCAGTTTCAAAGGTTGTAAAGGTCAACTTGTCGAAAATGAAAAGCATAAATAGAGTGGTGGATGAGCCGTTTATCCTTGCATCTGAAGCTACTCAAGTGTTCTACTCAAAGGATCCATCAAGAGGGATGGTCTCGTGGTGTTGCACTCACGACAGGGGTTAACGTCTTCGGTAGATAAATTTGAAGTTCCTACATCTTTTCAGTCAGTTCTTACTGACAATGAGAATTTGAAAAAGCTGCTCATTACTGATTCATTTTGAACTGAAACAGTTGCGATATGTTTTACCTTACCCAATAATATATACAATGACGCCGCTTTTAGCTCTCTTTTCGTGAATTGTTTGGTCACTTATTTTGGGTAAGGTATTAGGTAGCTTTCTTTTGTTAACGTGGATGCTCTCTTTTAGCTCTGTTCGGTTTTCCCTATTTTGATGTTTGAATTTCACGGGGTATGGCAGCAAGAGAGGTCAATGAATATGGACAACCGGTTTCAGGAACGCAACAACATTAGGTCACCGAAGAGGCGCCTTGGCTCGTACACATGTGCCTATTTCATATAAAAGCTGGGATGTTGTTGATACAAAGTATAAGGATGATATTTGGAAAACCCTGAAGGTACAATACTTACCTGAGACATGATTTTTCTTCACTCGTCATTAAACTTCTTTTATCTTTATTGCAAATAAGTAAGGCATTAATTTGTTCTATCTTTCAGCTGAATATGATGTACCCGAGACATCAAAGGAAAATATTCTCAAGGCCGGTTGGTCCATGGAGGAGATTGAAGAGTGAGTTACGCCATGCCTACTATGACCCCTGTCCCTACTCATGAAGAAAGGATTCTAAATGTTCCACCAAATGTCAAAGAAGAGGATTGGATAAAATTTTGTGAAAATGAAAGAGAAGAAAAGGCAAAGCAAAGTAGAATCGAGCATAAGAGGAAAAGACAACAATATGGCTACACACATTGTAGTGGTCGCAAATCTCATGCTATGGTGAGAGTGAACTGGTACGTATATTCTTTAACTTACCTCAAACTTTGTTATATTCACAACTTAGTCAGTAACTCTCAATTATATTCACAACTTACCTCAACATCCTTATGGAAAACTATATGATTTTACATTGTATTTGTAAATTTAGGAGGCCGCAAATCCCGATGCGGTGATAACTCCGAGGATGTGTGGGTTAAAGCTCATACACAAGAAGGTGGTTCTATTTTACCTAGCATGGTGCCATTCGTTGTGAGTCGGTTTACTTTTCGGTTATTTCAACTCTTTTAAAAACATGTACTAGATATTTAAGATATTAGAATTTACTTGGTTGTTATGCTCGACACTACGGAGAAGCTCAAGAAGGCCCAAGATGAGATCAAAGAAAAACGGGATGCGGAGTCTTCCCGGTAGAAGAACCTAGTGCAATGACTAAAGCTTTTGGGGCAGATTCTAGAGGACGGGTTCGTTCTGTTGGTCCTATATCTCGTACGCAAATCAATCTTTTGCTCCGGTAGCGTCACAAGGTAAATGAACCGAAAGCGAAGGAGGGTGGTCTTGGTGGGATGGTGGAAGAAATAGGTGGCAAGGTGTGTGTTACGATTGATGGCTTTGTGAAGTTGTGTGGTGTAGTGGAAGAAATCAAATCTGCAATTCCCGATGATCGGTTGGCTCAAACGTTCCCAAAGACCTCAAAAGCTGTAGCCTCACATACTCCATGTAATGTTTCGCTTCACCTCAAACAGGTTCACATGCTGCAACAAGTTCACCTCGTTGGGAATAATGTATCACCAAATTCGCGACAAGTTCACTCTTGGGAATTCGCATCACCGACTTCATCAAGAGCACGTGGTGGACCGCTTTATTCGTTCTTTGAACTTCGAGAATGAAGTAGTTGCAACCGGTGAGCTATGTACTTGGTGCTTTAGCAGATCGGTTTCACGGAGATCTTATACCTATACATCTTGCCAAGGTATGTATCGATGATATTCTCATGCCGAGATGCAATCATTGCGAAAGCTAACAAGTATGCAAGCAACCTTCGAGAGATGTCGGAATCGGAGGATATGTGATTCATCCAAAGATGTGCCTCTCAAGCAAAGACACACAGTCCCTTTCTTTTTGAGCTAATCGATCTCAGCCTTTTTGAGCATCGCCTAATATCTCGCCTTGACTTATACGAGATCTTTTTGTTATACTTGCGCAATTCAAACTTTTGTACGTATCTTTGGACCGATGCGCATACTCCTAGGATATTTTTTTGATTTTTTGGCAGTTCACACTTTTGTACGTATGCTAACCGATGCGCATACTCTTATGTTTGTGCATAAAAAGAGCTTTACCGAAGCAACTTTTTTGGTCCAATGTAACTTTTTTCTATATATGTGAACACAAACCGCTTATGAATGGATATTTTCTTTCGGTTCATCATTTTTTTTGATATATATGTAGGTGGTTTTTGTTATGTTATATGTAAATGCACAGGACTTCACACAAGGTCGGTTGAAGCGATAGTAGTGATCGGGTAAATATCAATCCCCGGTAAGTACTTCACTTGGTTATTATACTTCAACTATTAAGTTTAAATTTGTGGCTTTGACACTCGGTTTATACTTGCGAGGTATTGCGCTGGTGGGAAGAATCAACAAAATTTCGATACAAGTAAGTTATTTTTAGTTAATTGAGTGTTAAGGCATGGACATTTGTGGTGCACGAGAAGGGGACTAAGGTTTATGTTTCTTTTGAGTGCCTAATGAGTTGTGTTTGTTCGGATGCATCTCGAGTACTACAATGAATTTGACTTGCGCAAACCACTCGAGAGGCATATATTGAATGCACAACAAATTGAGTGTTTTAGTATCCAAGGTACACATATATATCATGTTCAAGTCAGGTTAGTACTTCTAACTGCAACTATATATATCATGTTCTTTTCTGTTGGCTTAACCTAAAATAGTCAAATTGATAATTTGGTGTTTACTATTGGTTGTTTCAGATTTGGTGAACAACCATGGTACCATTGCAAGGTCTGGAACTAAAGAATTCATGTAAGTTGTGGCTGCTTTGGTCTTGATGTCGTAAGTTGCTCTGCTCCACCTCTCTTACTACTCCGGCAGTGATAACCTCATAATTTCTACCCTCTAGTTTTGTTGTGCATACTTCCGACATCTAAATAGATATTTTTTGTGTTTGCAGGTTAATTGAATTGATTCTCTGTTGCAAGTTTGGAGCAGAAATGTTGGAGAACAAGGCAGTCATTAGGTTGGAGAGCAGATGCAAGTTTGTAAGTTTCTATGTGTTTCTAAGTTAGATGAGTTTGTGAACATAAGAATTTCTATGAACTGATACTTAGTATCCCCCTAGTATTTCATACTTAAAAAAATTTTTGATACTTAGAAGAATTTAAGTTCTTTTTGTATTAAGCTATTTGAATGTGATAAGAATTGATTGAATGTGAGATGAATTTGATTGAAGAAAATATTGTTGATTGTGGAAGATGAAATGAAAGGTGTATGCAGGTAGTTTTTTGGAATTAGGCTTATTTCCTATGAGAAAATGAACTGCCGGGTCAGCCTTGACCAGGTCAAAATTGGTCAAGATCGACCAATTTTGACCAGTGTCAAGGTTGACCGGCAAAGAATTTTTTTTGTTACAAAAAAAGTTAAAACTGGCCCTGAGATGTTACAACGTCCCTGTTGCAAAAAAATTAAATAACTGCCCGAGCACGTTACCACGTGGCAAATTAAGTAACGGCTCAAACTCATTACGAGGGTTACAAAAAAAAATCGTAACGGCCACAAAGCCGTTACAAAAAAAATGTAACACCCACTTTTGCAACAGGCGAGGGCCGTTACAACCCGTTTTTGTAACGGCCTGGTTCTGTTTCTAATCCCAGAATTTGGTGTAGTGTTCGTGAGTTGGCTGAGTCAAGGTACGTTGATTGTTTTCAAACTTATAAGCAATAACCGAGTACATGTAATACGACTTCAGACATATAACAGTTTACCCAGTTCGTAAGACTGATAACACTGTCTTGTATTCCGAATATAATACTTCTATATTCTATAAATCAATTCGAAACATTCCTGAATAACATCAATGAAACATATCACTGTTATAGGCTATTTTCGAATGATAAACTTGAGTCAAGAATTAGTTCCGAACAATAAAGTGTTCTCTACCGAATTTGATCAAGTATGAACAAATGTTCATTAAGCTTAGTCATTATATTTTTAGAAATTCGTAAACTAAATAATTAGTTCTCGACTCGAAATTCTTAGCTTAGCCATTATATTTGTAAGACTAATAATACTGTCTTGTATTCCGAATATAATAGTTCTATATTTCTCTAAATCAATTCGAAACATTCATGAATAACATCAATGACACATATCACTGTTCCAGGCTATTTTCGAATGATAAAATTAGTCATTATATTCCGAGGAATTCGTAAACTAAATAATTATTTCTTGAATCGAAATTCTTGTCTATGCAAGCTAGTCTAATGAGTTATGCGACCATCATTTCATGGATAGAAAGGTGAATATAACTTGAGAAATAGGTGGTCCAGTCTTCACTTACCTTTTGTTGATGAAGTTATCCAAAAGCTTCGGTTGATCTTCGCCTTCAAACGGTAGAACGCAAATGATGACTGGTTTGTTTCTTAACTACCCCTATCCTAGACCGAGACTTAACTAATTGTAGACTAGAAATCAAGATATAGTTTTGACAATTAAATTTGACAACAAGCTTGATATAGCTGTTTATGGGTGAAAACTACTCCTGTTGAATTTGGTAATTTGGGGTGTGTGGATGAGGAATGAATCTAAACTCTAAACAAATGCACTGCGCGGTGAGTGCTTGTAGATTCGGAAGTCAATCTGTGCAAGTCCGGCCTAAACCAAGAAATGGCCGTTCCAGACTTGTTTGGTCACAAAGTGAAGGAGATGGGGTTGATCTTAGGGAGGGAAGCGAAGAAGGTGTTGAGATTGTGAAGGTGTTGGCTATGAATGACTTGTAACGAGAAAGATGAGCAGGCTTACGATTGATGCAAGCGGGCTCGGGTGTTGGAATACGTTTTTTATTAACACTTGCCTCTGTTGTTTTTTCCTCTTCTTTTTAAATAGGGCGGAGAACCTATTTATACAAGTCATTGAGCCTTATTCACGTCTCTCGTGGGAAGTGGAGGAAGTGGAGTGATGGAGTAGTGGAGTTGTGCATCGGTGCCACACGACCAGTCTTGCCCACTTCTCCTGTTCATCTCTTACCGTCCATGACTTCCTAACACGTTCTTGTGATGGCGCGTTGCACGCTGCACGCTATAAACCGCTGAGACCAATACCCAAAGTATGTATCCCCCGGTTTGTGACATGATTGATGTCTGGGAACGTGTGGATCGTGGATCCACGATAGGTAGCATGTAATGCTAATTTGAATAACTACGTTATTCGGAAGTTGATACTTGTGAAGTATCGTGTGTATTTTATGTGAGTCTGCATCATGGTGTGGTAAAGTGATGGGTAATGACGCCTCACGACCAACTAACTCCCGACCAGGGTTGTATAACCAAGTCGGTGAAGCTGGACGGATGAGATGATCTTTGAGACACTCATCTCGACCAGTTAATGAAATTAGGGTTTTGAAGAGGTGCGCAGCATCACTCTTGACTTGGTCGAAACCAAGCATGGGATACAACTTTGGCCAGACCGACCATACATGCGTGTAGACGGCATGATGGTGTAGGCGCCTATACCCCCATTACCTCACGAAAGTATTATCCGGGTCACTCAATTCATCCGGTGAAGTTGAGTGGTCGAGATCGATTTAGGACAGAAAACCCGCCGCAAGAGCCGCACGTCACGCCCACTGTGCACACGTTCCAAGACGACCAATCTTGGTCGGTCTTGGCCGATTGGCCTGGTGTGAAGGTGGTAGGCTAGTGTTTACGCCTATACCTGAATATCCCATAAAAACGTGATCTGAGCCATCCAAATTATCCGGCGAAGTTGAGCGGTCGAGATCGCCTTGTGGTTTTGGGAGGTGTGACCACGCTAGTTTGGGCGTGCGTTTTGAATTAGCCTGAGCATGATATGCCTTGGCCGATCGGTTGAGGGAATAGATGGGTCCACGGTGCTCATGCCGGTATGACCGGACCTGCTTAATCTAATCTTGGACCCTCCATTAAAGATCTAGGAGAAGATGGACGCCGTGATGCTCAAAACCCTAATTCTCGGGATTTCAAAGCCGTGCGTCACCCCTTGTTTGGGCGCACGAATTTGTTACGACCAAGCATGGTTGGTCTTGACCAGTTGGTCAAGTGTGTGGCGAGCCCTCGGTGATTGTGTTGATATGCTCTGGGCCCTTTGAGTTTGCATCTACACCCTCCATCTATACCTGCGAAGATGGATGGTTGAGACTGTTTTGCGACACATGTAATATGCCGCAAACCTTATTTAGGGTTTTCCGTCCATACTGCTTGGTATGAACGTTTTTTTGGCAAGCTAGGCCAATGGCTGACCATGCGGGGTCGACAGGTGGGTATTCCATACCTTGGGGGTGATGGAATTGATCCGGGGTCATCCAATCATGCTTGTGGAGTTGGATGACTGCGATCATATCCGGATTGATACAGTCAGTCTGGATGCTCAATCGGGCTAGTATAACACACCGAGAGGGGCTCAATCGGGCTAGTATAACACACCGAGAGTCGGCCATGTACGGGTATTTCGTACATGGTTTCATTATAATGCTTGGAGGTTCGTGTTGCTCAGTAAGAGTAACACTCCGGTCGTCATGCCGCACCGATAATGAGTACATGTGAAATACAAAGGCTGATTGCGCATTAATTAATAATGCTAGAAATTCACGGGTATATGGGATTGTTGCTACATGCTCCAACCTGGATGAATTTCGTGTATTCATAGAATGGGATTGTTGCCACATGCTCCATTCTAGGTGAATAAAGTGAGGAGTATCAACACTTATTAATGGCTTTATCTTTTACAAGATGTCGGCAGCATAATTTTCTCGGGTTTTACAATTTTAACCTTAAATGAAAATCCACCATCAACATTAAGTCCCCTGCCTAGCACATAATGATTACACTATTGTGGGGTAGGCATGAGATGGTGACATACATATGTGAGGAAGACAAGATAAAGGAAGTTTACCCGGAAGAGTATTGACAGACCGCTAGTTGTCCATGCCATTGTGCTTGTATGGAATCCTTTGGTGGGATCGGTTTCCTTCTTTGGGCATTTGAATCAAAAGAGGAAACCAAATAAAAGAGGAATCCCTGTTCTATTGGGATTCTTCTAATTTTTTGTTTATAAAAGAGAACAAGCCCCCTTTCTTTTCTTCACGAAAATTTTTGTTTGGCTGCTCTCGCCCACGACCTTGCTGCTGCCGCTCCCGCCAATGCCGCCGCCGTTGTTGCTGCTGCCGGAATTGCCGCCGTCGTTGCTGCCGTCCAAGGTAAGTTTCACTCCTTTTTTTTTTTTTTTTTTTTTGAAAAGGTAAAACCCTAGTTTGCTAGGTAAACACCCTTTGTAAGATGTGCATATGCTTAGTTTTTTCCACTGAGGTTGATACGCCAATATTTTCTAGAATTGCTTAGTATAACAACTCGTGAATCCATGATCATGTTGTTTTTGCTTCTTTCCACCATTGCATGAAAAACCTAGCTTTTAGGTTGTATCTTGAAAAGAAAATCCTTGGCTTGAATCTCGTAGACACGATTCCCATGAATAAAGAAAGATCGTGTTATGATGTGTGCGGATGAACGCGGGCCCGCCGTGTATACTTGATTGAACGTGGGTCTCTCCCATATATGCTTGACCGAAAGTCGACCTTATATTAGTCTTGTGCCCGGATTTGAAACTTGAGTAACACCGAACTTGAAATTCATACCGGACTTGAAACTTGTACCGGACTTGAAACTTGTACCGGACTTGAAACCAATACCAGACTGAAACTTGTACCGGACTTGAAACCAATACTAGACTTGAAACTTGTGGGACTTGAAACCAATACCAGACTCGAAACTTGTACTGGGACTTGAAACCAATACCGGACTTGAAACTTGTCCGGACTTGAAACCAATACCGAGACTTGAAGTGATACTGGTGCTTGGACCCAATCCCAGCTTTTGTGTATTTGAACGTGGGTTGTGTCTTGTCATGCGTGACTACATGCCCCATGCGTTTTTCATACAAGTTCTAACTCCTATTTTCATTGTGGAATAAAGAAAAGAACTCTGTTGAGATGTCTTGGAGATAATGCGGTGCCAAGCCGGGAAGTGTTGATGGCTTCAAAGATACGCCGAACATCGATAATGAGTTGTTCACTTCGCCTTTTCCAAACATTAGAAGACATCCTTCTCATAAGATAGTCCCGCTTTCCGATTGAGAAAATATGGATGCCGATCCATTTTCTTCTTCAAAGACTTGTGATGAGATTTTGTCTCCGGAGAAACGAATATCCACCTTCCCCTATTGACTTCAAGATTTGCCATACTCCACTGGGTTCTTATGAAGGATGGATGAGACGCATGTTGAGTAATAAGGAAATTAAAGATAATTTGACCAAAGCGCAAATCCTCAATGCGGTCATGGCATCTCGTTGCTCTTGAAATTAAGAAAGACGTCGCGGGTTTGATTACCTTCATTTCTCGGTGGCGCATTTCTACTCATACAGCCATATATAGATGGGGAGAGATGACTATTACTCCGGAGAGTGTAGCTGCATTAATGAACCGCCTGTTTCGGGAAGTATTTCTTACGATCTCTCCGATACGAGCAACGTAACTATGATGCTATACTTCAAAAGGTGGCGGGATTCGACAGTCTGGACAAGGAGGAGAAAAAGATACGAGATGCTTTTACACTGGTGGGTGTCGGAGTGGTCTCCTGAGACCCAGAGCCGGATCAAGAGTTGGAAAATGAGCTCGGCGTGATTGCGTTCTCTGTCTTTATGGCTATCCGAGATATATTCGACGACGGTTACGGGAAAGAAGACCATTAGAGGTGACCTCGTTAAGATCGCTATAAATCTGGCAAAAGGTAAACTTCTTCCCCTGGGTCCCTTGTTCCTTGGATCGTTGTACTCTCATCTGGACGCCTTAGCGATGGACATGCATGTTTCTAACGGGTACAAGAAGGTGGAATCGCACGTTCACTTCGCTTTTCTTCAGGCATTCTTATGGGAACACTTCAAAAGCTATGCTCCTACTCCTGCAAATTTGCTCAAGCAACTTGTATGGTGGCTCGAGAATACTCATTTGGAATAGGAGGCGTCCTGAACAGCGCAAAACTCGTGTACATATTTGACAATGTGTCTTCTGTTGATTTCCGTCCATGGGGGCCGGTCCACCCTTCCATTGTTGACCAAAGACTTTTGCTACCGCTTTCGATGGTCCCGATCGTGTTGCGCACCGATGTTAAGACTATGAGATTTGGGGAAATTGTTTACCCGCACAACCGCATCCCAGGATATGTCCCGTATTTATTCAACGAAGAATTTACTGTGACTCCGTATAATATTGACAGGCGGCTCGTCAAATGGGGTTTGATCGAGGTGTCCCATTTATCCGTCCACCGGGGGTTCCGAAAGAATTCCTCCCAAATATTCTTAATGCTGACGTGTTTTTAGAACGGGTGAGCCTTCCCTTCTGGCCTATTGGGAGAAACCCAGTGGTAACCGATAAGTACAAGGAATTTTGGAGGAGGCAACTGTTGATTTTCCAGGAATTCTCGGAGAGTGTTGTGACAGGTTCCCGTGGTGAACCATCTTCTGACGTTTTGAAAAAGCATTTCCGGTTGAAGCCACTTCCAGCCAAACGGACCAGAGCTGAGGATTGCAGTCCCCAAGCAGGAGAGAGATCCAAGAGGCAGGCATGTGGTTCGGTGATCCTCAATTCCTCCAATATGCAGGTATTTTAAATCTCTTCCCGTTGGTTCCTTCATTTCTCCAGAGTGAATCTTCCTAAGAGTGATTCTTGCTTGAAATCAGGGGATTCCGAAAGAGAATGTCTTCACAAGGTTGGCGCGCATTCAGAATGAGAAGGCTGGTAATGTTGGCCTTCATCCTGAGAAGTCCGCGATGCGATCTTCATGCTGAGAAGTCTGGAGAAACCGCTCCTTTTTCCGACCATGACAGAGATGATGCAAGCTCGGTTGGACAAGCCGCCTCCCTGAGTGATCTTGTTGACGGGGTCGTGATGGAAATTAGCACCCAGAGCGAAGTAGATGTCGGAAGGAATATAAGAGAGGCAACATCCGCTATAGTTGAATTTGCTCCCCTTGAAGAACGTTCTGAGCAGGCTTCGGCCAATAAAGTCGTGGTGACTCCTTCTAAAGGCCTCCAGAATCGACAAGGTTCTGTGGTTGGTGAAGTATTGGTGATGCAACCTGGGGCTTTGTTCGATCCTCCTTTTACTGTCCCTTATCCAGGCCACGTGTTGGTTGGCGGATTCAGCGTGCCGGCTCAGTTCGAAGAGTTGTATACAACGATATGGGAGAAGCACGGCCACATTGCTACCACTACAAAGCTCAAAATCCGTCTTGCGTCGGTCAACCGCGTCCAAGAAGCTTTATTTTCAATCCAGGGGATGAGCGTCACGACTGGTCGAACAGTTTCTGAGGAGATGATTGAAGACTGGAAGTGCCATCGAGATGTGTTTGTGCAGTACGACTTCAATGCTCCTTGGTTCCTCAAAGGGTTCTCCAAGTTTCGGGAGCTCCGAAATTACAAGGTGAAGCCCCTTTGCAGAATGTGTTACTCGCCCGGGAAGAAGAGGTTGAAAAGTTGTCCGAGGAGTTGAAGTCAAGCAGGCTGTACTTCAAAGGATGAAAGTCGCTCTTGCCCGGAAAGGACGAGTTCTTCTTGAAGGACTTTCCTTGAAGGATTCGTGCCATATACTTGTCTCTTCTTTTTCTTTTTGAGTGATAGTGAGGATTTCTTTTCATAACTTGACTTCTGGGTTTTGAATTAATAGGTAATTGAATTGGCTTATTTTGAGATAGTTTTGTGAATAAATTTTCTGAAAGAGGTTATTTTAAATGGGATTTGCATCTTGGTCATGAATGATTGCACATGTCATATGAAATTGCAAATGTCGTGTAAAAAGGAGTGCGAGATACTAAGTCCCCAGTGAATTCCAAAACTATCTTTCTTGTAAAATTGCCGAATAGAACTTACTTGTTTTTGAAGTCTCACTCGTATCAAACCGAAGTAGCCTCTCCAAGGAAGTCGTCCACATTAATTTTTTAGAGAATGAGAGCTATCCCTCTGAACCAAGTTTCTCCTGAACAATGCGCTTCAAAGCGTTGCATTCACTGGTGGGGTGGTGAAGGAACCGGTGGAAATGACAGTACCTCGGGTCCATTATTTCTTGATCGGTTGGTGGACGCCATACAGGAGGTAGTTCCACCTCTCTATTTCGTACCCACATCTCCAGCAACTCCAAAGTCTTTTCCATCGGGAACGGAAAGTGTAGGTACTTCGAGTCTAGCTTTTCCTGCTGTAGGATCAGAATATTGCGACATCAATGTTTCGTGAGATTAATAAATGACGACATTGCGAGGGAGTCGCATGGAAGTAAAATAAATGACGCAATGAATGACGACAGCCAAAACATGAGAAAGATATGAAGATTCAGCGAAATTTAGGAGTGTCGCGAGAATTGATACATGTACACTTGCGATATTTCGCAAGACATTCTGAAAATAAAGGACGACTTATTGTCATCCACTGTACTACCCTATATAAAGGGTTGAGTAAACTGTTGTAGAGAGAGTTCTTTTGAATTGTTAAGCAAGTCTTTAGGAGAGAGAAAGTTTTAGAGTGATTGTAATTCTTTAACTCATTTATATTTCATATTGTAAGGCCTCTTCCTATGCACATGCCAAAACATGGTATTTGGCATATATGCACCCACTATGGGTATGCCAAACTGCCAAACTCATATGCCAATATGTTATTTCTGGCATATAGGCATACACGACAGAGTTTCCAGCGAGCGATAGAGTCTTCGTCGCTCGATGGTCAAACTATCGTTCGATGGTCATTCACTCGACAGCGACAGTCAAGCTATCGCTCGATACTATGATAACCGCTCATCAGATCTTCATCCAACGGCTAATATTTCCCCCCTCTATAAATACCTAATTTTAATCTCATTTCAACTCACACCAGAATTTCTTAATCTCTTAAGAATTTCTCAATCTCTCTAGAATTTCTTAATCTCCAATTATTTTCATCACTCTACGGCTGAGTGCATGGCAAACTACTGTATTATCCAAAATCGAAGAGCCGCTTGTCGTGCAATTGTAGACAGTGAAACTAGGAGAAGTCAAATTAGGAGATGTCAAGTGAGGCGAAACCTAAAATTCAAAAGCTGAGAAGATGAATGTATTTGCGGGAATTATATTGATTTGACAATGGAGCCGTATTTGATCACCAACTATTGTGGGAAAGGATTTTTTAAATTTCAAGAACAAACAATGAACCTACGCGGTCGGAGTGTTTTGATTTGGTTCGGCGCTTCGGTATAATTAAGCGGGAAGTTACTAGGTATGTTGCTTTACTTCAGCGAGAAGGTCCAACCTTGAGAAGTGGTGAAACCACGGTGGAATTCAGAAAGAAAGGTGTCGTGTGGAATATCGTCGCATCTACGGGCAAAAATTCCATTTTTAAAGTTGTTTCGAGGTTTTAAGATATTTGCCCCAATATTTTCCAACATTTGTGTTGTAATTTCTCAATTGTCCACTTTTAAAGTTTTAATATTTGTTTAAAATTTTTAAAGTATTAATATTTTTAATATTTGTTTAAGTTTAAATATTTGTAATACTTTTAATGTTTAAGAATATAATTAATATTAATTTTCAACAATATTCGTCAAATTTTCAAATTCATTAAACTTCACAAAATTAAAAACTTCAATATAATTAAAATAGTCATTTTACAAGACATAAAACTAGACAATAATGGGAAAGACTCTAAAAAAAAAATTTGGAACAATGTTCTTCATCTTGTTCATCTTCTTCATTTCACTAAACTTCCAATCAATGCGCTCATGAACGAAGTCTCCTTTGTTTATCTTCTTCTTTGGCTTCAAATTTGTTTTGCCTTGATTTTCCTTGCCTTTAACCTTTCTTGGCCTTTTCTTAGTTGCGGTTTTGACTTGGTTGATATCCAAAACTTGGAGACTTCTTTGCTTCTTACTTATTTCTTTGAATCTATCACATATCTTCTCAACGGCACCTTCAAGTACTACTCCAGAAAAATCAAGTTGTGTTGCCGAATCAAGTTGGGTTAATTGTGCCATTTGGATCAAATAGAAGAAATAAATTAGATTGAGAAAAGAGAATAATAGATTGAGAAGAAGAGAAATTTTTGTGTAAAAAATTTGGGGTAAGTGTTGAGTTTGAAAGTTACCTATTTATAGCGATGAAGAGATAGCCGTTACCGCTAGAGTGAATATCGCCAGCGATATTGTCAATATCGCTCGCTAGGGATTCGATCGCTCAGCGGTTTCCCCATAGTGGCGCAAATGGTTTGGCATGCCACCTGGCATGCCAAACACCATTTTTTTGGCATGTGCATAGGAAGAGGCCTAAAGATTCAAGTATTCAATCAATAGAAATCATAATCATTCATCTTAAAATGACTTAATTGTGTATATTCTTGTGAGGGGTGTAGTGTAGGATTTCCTGCAACTACATAATGGCGCTAGAAACAAGGAGGGGTTGAGTAGAGATCAACCTTGTGAATTGAAAGAATCAGGAGTAACAAGAAAGAAACTTCGTATAATTTTCAACAACCTACTGAAATTGAGAAATGGCTAGAAGAAGGAATGCATCAGAACAACCAACAACTGTTGGAAGAAGCAGGAGATTAGCTGGAGAAAGGAGAAATGAAGTAGGTGAACCATCAAGAATAAACGCAAGAGATAGAGAAGAAGGTCAAATTCAACCAGCACTGAATAGAGTAATAGATTATGATAGGGTAAGTGTGCATACATGGAGATCAGATTTTATGGAAGAGAGAGAAGAAGTGCAACAATTGATAAATAATGGACAAGAAGAGAGAAATCGAGAAGAGATGGGAGAAACAATTCATGGAAATGAAGAAATCGCAAACATTAGAAGCTTTAAGGCAAACAATACATGAAGAAAGGCGGTTAGAAGCGGAAGAACGTGCAAATTTAACAAGGCAAAACCATGAGTTAAGAATGGAAAATATGAGGTTGCAGAATAGAAGGTCGGGAAGTAATACCAGGTCAAGATCAAGATCGGTTAGAGATGATATGAGGAGAACATTACTTGTAGAAAATGTTAATGAAGAAAATCTAGAAAGAGAGCCAAATCTCGGTGAAGGATACTGTGAAAGAAGGGAAATGGTGTGTATTCCACGTCTTGAGATTTTACAGAATGGCCAAAATGACGAAAATCAAGAAAATATGCAGCGGAATAGTCCAATTGGTGAAGAAAATCAGGAAGAAGGAAGAAGAATACTGCATGGGAGAGAAACACGGAGGAAACAAAAGGAGATTGAAGATGACATCTAAAAGCATTATATTGAACAAGCGCGTCTAGCTTGCGAAAGGGAAAGATTAAGAGTGGAAATGGAAGAACGGGAATTGGAGGAAGCAATTCGGCAGAAAAATCATGACAATCGAGAAAGAAGGCGCGAGCAAAATCGCAATAATGGAAATATCAATGAAAAATATGAAAGAATACAAAGGAGAACTGATAGACAACCAAGAAGAGAAAATGATAGATATAATGGTGTGCGAATTCGTGAACGAGATGAAGGAGAAAGTCGCAGAGAAAGAAGAGAAGAAAATGCTGAACAAGAAAATCAAAGTAGACAAGAACGCAGAAGGAGAGAGGCAGAGCTAAAAAGACCAATAAATTCGAACCACGATGTAAATGAACAAATCTTAAGAGAGTTGGCAGAGATGAGAGGAATGTTGAACAATAGAAGAGGAGGAGGAAGAAGACAATTGGATGAGGCCATCGAAGAAGCCGCGAAAACCCCCTTTACACTAGAGGTGCGATTAGGAGGAATACCCCAAAATGCAATTTACCCGCATTAACCAAAGATCTTTGATGGAACAACTTGCGCAATACAACACATCAAAGCATATGTGAGATGTATGCTACAGTGGGAAAATCATGACGCCATATTGTGCAAATATTTCGCATCAAGTTTAATGAGGAGAAGCACTTGAAATGGTTTGAGGGTTTACCAAGAAACACAATCACGTCATTCAACCATTTACAAGCTATATTCTTAGGGGCATATATAAGTAACAACTCCTCGCGACCAGAATTAAAGATGTATTTGGGCTGAAACAAAGAGTTGGCGAAAGTTTGAGACACTTAACCGTGAGGTGGAAGACAATGTGTAGCGAAATGGTCGGACGATTGGATGAAAGATATCTTATTCTATCATTCATAAACACTATGTTCGCAACCAATTTGTTATATATTCACATTTTTAGAGTCAAGAATACAATTACAATGACTGAGTTGCGAGAACTTCAGGAGGAATATATTGCTCTAGAGGAAAGGCAAAATGAGATGGAATCATACCCATTTAAGAATACAAATTCAAATGTCACGAGTGCAAGCTTATTACCCAAGTTGATAAACACGAAGATGAGCACTTCGCAAGGGCAACAAGAAAAGATAATAGATGATGGACAGCCAAAGATAGTAGCTATGGGAAGCCGTGATCAGGAAGAATTTGAAAGAGAAAGGAACTACTACAACCATGGCGGCAATAACAAAATTCAAAGACTTGATCATCCGTAAGAAACTTATGGAGTTCGAAGGCATAATTATCATGGAGGGCAGCGAAGTCACAGAGTAGTATGGGAGGAAATCAAAATGCCACCATTAAATACTAGTGTGGAAAAAATATGGGAAGCTATACTCTTGATGGAAAACATACCGCACCATGGAACATGGGGAATGAGCCACCACCAAGTGATAGAAGTCACGAGTTCTGTTCTTACCACCGCTTTCATGGACACCTAACAAATGCCTGCGCAGAAATATAAAAGAATCATCCTCGAGAATGATTGACCAAGGAAAGCCGAGTCATTTTCTAAAAATCAAGAGAAGGTTCAACCGTTACCACCACCGCCGAAATGCACGAACAAACTCAAAGAAAGGGGAAAGAAACATTCGTAATAGAAGTGGAACGAAAGCTAAAAATTTGTTTTGCAACTCCATTGTACATTCATACCGAACAATTGAAGATTTTCATGATAATGTTCTCAGTAGGGTTTTCGCGAGGGATGCTGATAATAAAGAAGTGATGAACATCGCGAAGACATCGTAGTTAAAAGAATGGCAAATGCAGATTATTTCTTTCACTGCAGAAGAGAGTCCTGAAGGCAGAGAGACGCATGATAGCCCATTGGTTGTAAAATTGGAAATTAATCCAAAACCTGTAGATGGCGAAGACGATGAAGCAGAGAATTCCTGGGTGATCAATAGAATCTTAATTGATACGGGGAGCTCATTAAACATTCTTTTTACCATACTTACAAGACTATGGGTGGGAAGGATGAAGAGTTGATACCTTCGACGTATAAAATATACGGTTTCAATGGCACAGCGAATAAGCCTAAAGGAGAAGTTCATATGAGAATACCCTTGCAAGGATTATCAACTGAAATTTTGTTATGTGTAGTCGATGTGGAGTCCCCTTATAATGCATTGATCGGAAGGCCATGGTTGCACGAAATTTTGGGCGTAGCGTCGACTTATCATCAGTGTATAAAGTTTCCTCATCCTAGCGGTGTTGGAGTTATAAAAGGAGACTGGATGGAAGGACAAAAATGCTATGAGATTGATGTGGAGAGTTGCGAGGAAAGAACTGCAAAAAGAAAGGGCTGGAAGCAAAATATAAAAGATGAACAAAGAAGAGAAAGGTTGATGGTGGATACCATAGATACAAGAGGTGAAGTTACATTGCGAAGCAAGTGCATGAAAACAGTTGAAATTATGATGGAAGGAATCATTAAGAAGTTTGAATGGTGCAGAGGAAGAGAGCAATAGGAGCAAAAAGTTTAAGAAATGAATAATCATCATTATCAAAAGCAATGACAAAGGCATATTAATGGTAAGAAGAAGAAACAATAATTGAAGAAGAAATACGCGAGAATCTCGCCATCAAAAATGTATGAAAATTTGATTGAAGAATTGAAAAACAAAAATGAATAAACAATGCAAGATTGTGC
This sequence comes from Papaver armeniacum, assembly GCA_023531295.1. NCBI lineage: Eukaryota > Viridiplantae > Streptophyta > Magnoliopsida > Ranunculales > Papaveraceae > Papaver > Papaver armeniacum. The sequence goes on from JAJJWW010004226.1 coordinate 100,312, forward strand.
GATAGCTTCGCAAACAAAATAACAAGAGAAAACCAAAAATGAATGATTGAATGAATTAACAAAAATGAAAGAGTGAGTGAATGGGACGAACCTTTATGGAGTACACCCTAGTTCGCGAATGATATTTCGCAAGAGGCAAATGTAAGACCTAAAGTGCGTCATATAAGGGGGTATCTCTTGACATGGCTCGGTGGAAAAGGTTACACCGCTCCTGGAACCTGAGTCATGGAGATTTGGGGCTCATGAAAGCCTATCTGGGAGAGATACCTTGGATTTCCAACTATATATATAATGTTATACCCTGGTTGGACGCCCGAGGGTCTCTTCCAAGGAGTCAGTGTATGCTCAAGGCGCCGAGGTACACGGTTGAGCCAAGAGTGCCTGGGGCATTTGAAGTGTCTCGGCCATTCTTGGCAAGTCTTGGCAGATGTTGCACTAGGCCCGAAGAAAACTCCACTTAGGGTGCAGTCTCGTAACCATAAACCCTATAGGTATAAGGGATAAGAGGCTGCGAAAACAACTAGTTGTTGTTAAGACCGGATGGGAGGAGCTAGTCTTGTATGGCCGATGTACGCCTCCTTGAAGGGGCAACCAGGGAGATGATAAGGGCGGCACCCTCCATTAGGGAGCTGATAAGTGTCACAAGACGACAATGTCATGGGGCTTTATATTCGCAAGAACATTTAGGCCTGTCATATTGTCGCAAATGAAATATCCCGCAGAGGCAAAAATACTAAAGAAATGATAAGGCAAGATCAATGGGTCATTACGTGAAAGTGTAAGGACGTCCTGCGATCTTGTCGCAAGACGTCAATGTCATGGGATTTTACATTCGCAAGAATATTTAGACCTGTCATATTGATGCAAAATGAGGGGTGGCAAAATAAGACCTTTAACTAGGAAGGCAAAATAAGACCACACAAAAACAATGATAAGACAAGATCAATGGGTCATTACATGAAAATGTAAAGACGTCCTGCGATTTTGTCGCAATGATGAATTTCAACATAAATGATGATAAAATAACTCAAGAAATCGAGTAAGCAAACAAGCTTGCGAATACGATTATATTTCTTCATTTATTTGTGAAGAATCAAAGCAACAATAGATTTATGTAAATTAAGAAGTATTATTACTTAAAGATTATCGACTTGATTTATCTCATGTGAAAATAAATAACAGAGGCAAGTATGGGAATGATTAGAATAAAAACTTGTTATTTATTTTCATATGATAAATTTACAATAAGAGATTACAAAATGGAAGGTTAGAAGGATAAATATACAAATATCACAAGAAGAGAAAGGAAAATTGAACAACCTAGCAACTTATTCTTCTTTATTATTCAGTTATTCTTCTTCTTCGCTTACATCACTATTATCGAGACATCCGAGCAAGGCATATTATCGTGAATTTCTTCGAAAAGACAAGGATATGAAGAAAGAGGAATGTTGTGATCATTGCAAATTTGTTCAATAGTTTGGTCATGAAACGAATCGCATCATTATTGAAATTCGCCACGATGTAGTTTGTAGTTGCTTCTTCATCTTAGAATATTTGTCATTGCGAAGAGAGAAGTCTTTGGAAAGTTGCGCTTTCTCAGATTCAAGTTCCTTGATTCTAGTTTGAAATCTCCTCTCAGATTCTGCGAACAAATGACATTGAGTTAGCAGCTTAATAACAGTTTCATAAAAAAGAAGTGGAAAAATAATGAAGAATAGTAAAACAACCTTCTCTGTCAGAAATCATATCTTTAACCAAGGCATTATGCTCAGCATGAAGACTGACGTTAACACCTAAGTTATTTCTGGCATTATCTAGAACCTTCGCAGCCCATGCGAATTCATCATCATTATTTATGACACGAAGTGAACGAATTTGATTTTCTCGCTCATTAAGTATGGCATTTTGGCGAAGGGATTCATCTCGTTCAATTTGGACTTCAAGAATAGTTTTTTGGAATTTTGCTAATGCTTGTGCACCTTGATTAGCAATGCGATCGTTATCATCTACGAGGCTGCTAATCTTTTTCCTTAGAATATTATTACTCTCCTGGGAGTCAAGATATAAACGTTTAAATCGGTTGGATAATCCTAAACTAGATCTATGTTCAATTTCTAAAAGATGAAATTTGGTTCAAGTTCATTTAATGAGAGAGAATTAGTCTTGTTTGAAGAACTACTTAAAGATTCATTGAGATGAGCGAGAAGAGCATCATCATCCATAGGTTCAGGGAATGAATGGAGAAGGATGGCTTCGTCGTAAAGATTATAAATGTCACGAAAATAATAAGTCGTGCAAAGGAAAATAAATGGCAAGGTAGAAATGGAGAAAGAAGGAGGGTGTTATACCATAAAGTTGCTGATTAGCACTTTGAAGTGTAGATATTTTGTCTTTCTGGGAAGAAGACTCAACTTCCAACTGTTGAATTTTAGCATCCTTCTTGCGAGATGTCGCAACTTCAATTTCTTGTTCTTTGTTCTTCTCCTTAAGTTGAAGATTTTTCTTCTCAAGATTGTTGCGTCTTTTCTCGAGGTCTCGAGGCAACAACAAAGGAAGCTCTCCCGACTATAAAGGAAAGTAAAGAAATTGTTAAGATAAGGTTTATAATCGAAATCGCAAAGAAATAACGAAATATGAACATACCAAAGCACCGAGTGCATTTAAGAGATCGAGAGTCATTGTTCGGGAAACTCCGCGAAAAGATTCATTATCCTCTAACAGGGGGGCATCGCAAATTTTAGCGAGAGCTTCGCAAGTAGAAGATAAATGATCATCTCCCAATCCTTGCATAGAATCGGAGAAGACACTAGACAATTGCGCCATAGCAGAAGCGACCGAATGATTTTCCTTTGCAGAAGAAGTATCAACCTCATTTTCATCTTCGTCAGAACTCTCGCTGGTTTGGGAACTAGAACGAGAAGAAGGATGGATTTTCCGTTTTTTAGAAGATGGAGCGGAAGATTTATCCTTGCGAAGAGTGATTTTATTCTTGCCCTTAACCTTCGCAGCTTCGGGAATGTCAATTTCTTCAACAACCTTCGCACACGAATGAATATAAGAAACAGAGGCAACAATATTGTTAAAAATAACAAAAGAAAATATTTCTTACTTCATCCGTGATTGATCGGAGTATCGCCAGAGTACTCGCCTTTGGACGTCTTCTATAACTCTTTTTCAACTTGGTAATCTGAAAATTTTGCAAGCCTAGTAAATATAAGAGGAAGGAAATATCGTAAAGCAAACCTGAAATAGGAAATATACCTCTTTTGCCTTCTCGGGCCACTTAAATTCCCAAGGATGGTAGTTTGCGAGGTTCGCAGGGAGTGTATGAGAACCTGCAATATAAGGTCCGCTCAAAAACAGAGGAACAACCCTCCACTTCTCATCTTTGGAATACCGAGGACATTATTTTTGCCCGAGTGCCGATCAATATATTGCATGAGTAACTTATCACCGGAAATATTATCTTTTCTCTTCAATCGAGCACCCAAATGAGATTTATCATTTCTCATATTTATTACTTCATAATTTTCAAAAACGTTTTCTACAAGATATTTCTCGTGACTATTTCTAAACCGCGAATCTAGGATCTTTGATATCATCAGGATATAAAGATCCCTTACCAGCCGCTTACTGGTTGGCGAATTCAAGCATTAGACGGATGCAATCACCACTTAGTTGGTAAATAGCTCGCGAGAATTTCTCATGAGCAAGAATTCCATAGAATAAAGGTATCTCGGGATTGTAGAGAGGAATGGTAAGGCCTGCGAGAATTTGACCTAGCGAGATTATGATTTTCTGATCATCACACTGATGATCAGAAAACTTTGCAGAAAGTATAGATGAAGATTCTTGATCAGGAATGGTTGATAAGATGAAGCCCTTCTCTTGTAAATTCTTTTGAGCTTCATTAAAAAGGGGTTTATATATGCAACCAAGTGAAGCCATTTTTAGAGTATGGGAATGATTAGAAAATTGAAGATCAAGAGAAAGAAAGAAGGAAAGATTTACAGCAGCAGAAACGCAGATTGCGGAGGAAGAGAAGTTGTAGAAGAGAAGTTGCAGAGGGAAAATAAAAGAGAAGAAGAGAAGGGTGAGAAAACTATATATAGAGAGAAGAATCCTCGAGAAAACAAATGCATTTAATGCGAGATGGGACGTGAATGGTCAAAAATAAACGGTTGAAAGAGACGTGTCAAGAAAAGAGTGGAAGAAGAAACACCTGTAATAAATTCCGTGTAAATGTACGGGAGTGAAACGGATAAAGATGAACAATTGCGGCATTTCAAAACATTGGTTCTCATGACATTCTCTCCTTCGCAGAGAAGACATGAGAAGAGGCAAGATGTAGGATCAGAATATCGCGACATCAATGTTTCGTGAGATTAATAAATGACGACATTGCGAGGGAGTCGCAGGAAGTAAAATAAATGACGCAATGAATGACGACAGCCAAAACATGAGAAAGATATGAAGATTCAAATAAATTTAGGAGTGTCGCGAGAATTGATATATGTACACTTGCGATATTTCGCAAGACATTCCGAAAAATAAAGGACAACTTAGTTGTCATCCATCGTGTACTACCCTATATAAAGGGTTGAGTAAACCGTTGTAGAGAGAGTTCTTTTAAATTGTTAAGCAAGTCTTTAGGAGAGAGAAAGTTTTAGAGTGATTGTAATTCTTTAACTCATTTCTATTTCATATTGTAAAGATTCAAGTATTCAATCAATAGAAATCATAATCATTCATCTTAAAATGACTTAATTGTGTATATTCTTGTGAAGGGTGTAGTGTAGGATTTCCTGCAACTACACCTACGTTAGTGGGCGTTGTGATGTCTCTACATGGCTTTGATGTGGAGCACGTCCCGGAGACGAAGTTGGAAGATTTGCGAGTGCCATCATATCCGCGGATCGCTTGCTTGGGTAAAGGGATGTGGAAGGTGTCGTAATATCACTGCCGAGTGATCGAATTGAACGCTCCCATCCTCTGTATTCACGTATTTCCTGATCTATCTCTCCTTCCTCAAGCATTTCTTCGCTTGGATGAAAGGCCGATGCGGATTGGACGGTCTTAGGGCTTCAACAAGAGTTTTGAGATATAAATCTTCTAACGGGCTCCATAGGCCTGCAGTGCTCCCTTTCTTTATCCGGTAGACGTTGTAGTACTCCGGACAAGTCCTTTCCTCTGTGGAGTTGCCTCGGTTCTTCATTGTTGATTGGACCATGTTGTTCATCTTTCCTAAGTCTCCTGCGGTTACGCGCTCTTTTTGCCTCTCCACCGGTAAAGGTGTGACTACTGACTAAGGATTCAAAGATTTCTTTGCACCGCTTGAGTAGATGCCCGCCGACCCTTCTTGTAATTGTGCTCGCTATATCATTCAAAAGGCGAAATGTCTCGCTCCGCCTTTCGGTGATACCGGCTTGATTTGCCAAGACATCCTCCAAAGATTCTAGCTACACTTCCCATGATATCTCGAACCACCCGTGGTTTTGGATACATTCGAGATGGAAACCTAAAAATTGAGAATTCAATTTTGTGCAACCGAGAGATCAACCTCCCACTGTGGTCGCCAATTGTTTATGGGTGAAAACTACTCCTGTTGAGTTTGGTAATTTGGGGTGTGTGGATGAGGAATGAATCTAAACCCTAAAAAAATGCACTGCGCGGTGAGTGCTTGTAGATTCGGAAGTCAATCTGCAAGTCCGGCCTAAACAAAGAAATGGTCGTTCCAGACTTGTTTCGGTCACAAAGTGAAGGAGATGGGGTTGATCTTAGGGAGGGAAGCGAAGAAGGTGTTGAGATTGTGAAGGTGTTGGCTATGAATGACTTGTAACATAAATATGAGCAAAGCTTACGATTGATGCAAGCAGGCTCGGGTGTTGGAATACGTTTTGTATTAACACTTGCCTCTCGTTGTTTTTCCTCTTCTTTTTAAATAGGGCGGAGAACCTATTTATACAAGTCATTGAGCCTTATTCACGTCTCTCGTGGGAAGTGGAGGAAGTGGAGTGATAGAGTAGTGGAGTTGTGCGTCGGTGCCACACGACCAGTCTTGCCCACTTCTCATGTTCATCTCTTACCGTCCATGACTTCCTAACACGTTCTTGTGATAGCGCGTTGCACGCTGCACGTTGTAAATCGCTGCACCAATACCCCGTATGTATCCCCCGCTTTGTGACATGATTGATGTCCGGAACGTGTGGATCGTGGATCCACGATAGGTAGCATGTATGCTAATTTGAATAATCGCGTTATTCGTGAAGTTGATACTTGTGAAGTATCGTGTGTATTTTATGTGTACTGCATCATGGTGTGGTAAAGTGATGGGTAATGACGCCCACCGACCAACTAACTCCCGACCAGGTTGTATAACCAAGTGGTGAAGTTGGACGGATGAGATGATCTTTGAGACACTCATCTGCGACCGTTAATGAAATTAGGGTTTTGAAGAGGTGCGCAGCATCACTCTTCAGCCTTGGTCGAAACCAAGCATGGGATACAACTTTGGCCGGAGCCGACCATACATGCGTGTAGACGCATGATGGTGTAGGCGCCTATACCCCATTACCTCACGAAAGTATGATCCGGGTCACTCAATTCATCCGGTGAAGTTGAGTGGTCGAGATCGATTTCGACAGAAAACCAAAGTGCCGCAAGATCCGCACGTCACGCCCACTTGTGCACACGTTCCAAGACGACCAATCATGGTCGGTCTTGGCCGATTGGCCTGGTGTGAAGGTGGTAGGCTGGGTGTTTACGCCTATACCCGAAATATCCCATAAAAACGTGATCTGAGCCATCCAAATTATCCGGCGAAGTTGAGCGGTCGAGATCAGTTTGTGGTTTTGGGAGGTGTGACCACGCTAGTTTGGGCGTGCGTTTTGAATTAGCCAGGCATGATATGCCTTGGCCGATCGGTTGAGGGAATAGATGGGTCCACGGTGCTCATGCTGGTATGACCGGACCTGCTTAATCTTATCTGAACCCTCCATTCGTGCCGGAGAAGATGGACGCTCGTGATGCTCAAAACCCTAATTCTGGATTTCAAAGCCGTGCGTCACCCCTTCTTTGGGCGCACGAATTTTTTACGACCAATCATGGTTGGTCTTGACCGGTTGGTCAAGTGTGTAGGCGGGCCCTCGGTGATTGTGTTGATATGATATGGGCCCTTTGAGTTTGCATCTACACACCTCCATCTATACATGCGAAGATGGATGGTTGAGACCGTTTTGCGACACATGTAATATGCCGCAAACCCTAATTTAGGGTTTTCCGTCCATACCGCTTGGTATGAACGTTTTTTGGCAAGCTAGGCCAATGGGGACCATGCGGGGTCGGCAGTGGGTATTCCATACCGCTTGGGGGTGATGGAATTGATCCGGGTCATCCAATCATGCTTGTGGAGTTGGATGACTGCGATCATATCCGACCGATACAACACCGGATGCTCAATCGGGCTAGTATAACACACCGAGAGGGGCTCAATCGGGCTAGTATAACACACCTAGAGTCACTGTCATTGGTATTTCGTACATGGTTTCATTATAATGCTTGGAGGTTCGTGTTGCTCTATAAGAGTAACACTCAGTCGTCATGCCGCACTGATAATGAGTACAGGAAATACAAGGCTGATTGCGCATTAATTAATAATGCTAGAAATTCACAGGGTATATGGGATTGTTGCTACATGCTCCAACCTGGATGAATTTCGTGTATTCATAGAATGGGATTGTTGCCACATGCTCCATTCTAGGTGCATAAAGTGAGGGAGTATCCAACACTTATTAATGGCTTTATCTTTTACAAGATGTCAGCGCATAATTTTCTGGTTTTTACAATGTTAACCTTAAATGAAAATCCACCATCAACAATAGCAACACCGGTGAGTTCGACCGAGCAATACTCTAACAAGATTTACTAAGAAAAATTCTTTGGATCTTCAATTACCAGCCTTAATTATCAAATTAAAGACGTTTTCTTTAAACAAATTAAATATCTTGAATATCGTATGTAGCTAACTATGATAAATGCGCATCAAACGTCGCTCGAAACCGACTCAATTGGTAATACACTGTTTCTTTTTATTTTCTAAAATTACCAATAACATGTAATATTTACGGTTGGTCATATTATAACGACCTAACCTGTCCGAAATTAAATTTACGGTTGATTTTTTTGTATCACCCAATCGTAACTGTTTCTTTTTTTTCTTCAAATTGCTGTTGCGGTAAGGATTTCGTCGTAACCAACCGTAATTCAAGGGAGAAACTCCACCGCAAATCGGTCTGAAAAACAAAAAAAAAATCAGTCATTTTATGTACTTTAACCAGTTTGTTTCAAAATCATGCATTTTAGTTAAGTGAATCAAGGTCTAAAGCCTTTTTTTTTTTTTTTTAATTTCTTTCTTTTTTTAAATTTTGTTTTTGTCTTCTACATCTCTTCCCCCAAAAACCTAAAACATTAACTATTTTTAACTAAAATCAAAATCATTAATTTTTTTTTCTTTTTCTGATAACTAACCATTAGTATTTCATTCCACCAAAAAAGGTATACACGATGATTTTCGAGAAAAATAAGTACATCATAAACATGAAACAACTATAACGAAATATGTAAAACATAAAATAAATCGCAATGAGAAAGAGAGATCTACAACGGTAGCACCTAAATATTGTACAGAGAGATTGGAGAAGGAATGATACTCGAAATCACAGTTCGATCATTTTGATTGATTTTATTTTTAGAAAAGAGATACTCCGATTAGAGAAAAGTGATTTGCCCAAAAACTCATGTGTAGCGAGAAGCCCAGAACCATAGATCTGTTATTTTGTTGAAGAAGAACTTGACCTTGCCTCCACCAAATCGCTGATGTACTTGTATCTAAAAAATCGGATCACAAATAAATCCATAAAAATAAACACTATAAAAGTGTAGATAAAATAGCTCTACTAGCGACGAAAAGAACCGCCCCAATAAGAAAAAAAATTATTCGATGAAACAACTCCCGGATAAGATCAACTCCATAAAATAAAATTAAAAATTAGTAACATTTGCTCAGACCTAGCCCCTAAAAGACTAAATATGAGCAAAGGAGGAAGAAGATGATAGGTTTTTTTTAGGTTTTGGAGAAGGGGAGAGAATAGAGAGAGAAAAAAGAGAAGAAACCTATCAAGTTTCAAATGATTATTACTTCAGTTCATCATGATATTCACAACATAAAACTAAATAAATGGGAGTTAAACTACGAAAATGATTTATCCCGCGGATTATAAAGAATTAAAGAGTATGGTGGGACCCACACTAAACCCAACCCCTACTAAACCACCGGGTTGGGAGGGGTCCACCCCATCTCTTACTCGATAACCCGCGGGATTCAACCTGCGGGGTGTGTAGCACTTCCGGTTAATCTCCCCTCCTTTAAAACACTAAGTCATGTGAGCTCCCACATCGCACGGTGAGTATGACACCCCCTTAAAATTAAATTAGATAAAAGCTTTCACACAGAGCAATTCTGAAGAGTACAAGTGGCGTAACTCTATTGGTTGAGACACTAAAAACTGTATTACACTCTGCTTACACCCTATATTTAATTGGCCGTTAATAACGCCGTTAGGGCAAATGTAGGTGTACAAAACTTATGTGAGTATTTACACCTAATTAATAAATTACACTTGGCTTACACCAAAAAGTTAACTGTATGTTATTGACGTCCGTTAAGTGTACACTACACCCGTTAAACCAAACTTATATTGAAAAGAAACGTACTCTCTTCTCTTCTTTCTCCTTCCATTTCTCTTATTCTCTTTGGAGATTCTCCTTCTTTCTCTTCGAACTCATAATAATCGATCTTGATTTTTGTGAACGGTTCATGAAAGAATTAGTAATTTGGTAAACTGAGAAATAAGGTAACTGTGCTGAAGTCGATTTAACTATGGAAAGAGGAAAAAAAAAAAAAGGTAAATTAGAGTGTATAATTTAGGGTTTCTTATCTGTGGTTTGATTTCTTTCAAATTGATTGTTGATTGAATATTAGGTATGGGTTTTAAGAGCGTGACATGAAGAAGAAGATTATCATACTAATTTGGGGTTTTGATTATAAACATAAACAAGGATATGATTTGCGAAATTAGAGAACTAGGGTTTGTTTTTCTTCTTTTGAAACTCTTTGAAAATGTTGATTATATTGGTCAATCATTACTGAATTTGGTTCAATTTTGACTTCTCAGGAAATTAGGGTTTCTTTTATTTCCCCAATTTAGAAGCTAGGGCTATCTGTTTTAAAAACTAAAGATGAAAAAGATGATAGAGTTGAGTTAGTGGTAATGTTGAATTATAGGGAGGATGATTGTTTCAAGTGGTGGTGTTTTATAAACTGTAGAAAGAAGGGTTTGTTTCTTGAGGTGAGAAGAGAAGAAACTGGAATAAGAGTTTGGGTTGGAAGGGATTGTTTGGTACATTGGTTTCAACAGAAAGTGGTGGTGCTGTAAATGAAGTAGCAGGTGAAGCTATTGGTGATTGAACTGGTGGATTGGTTTGTGGATGTTGGTTCAGGGAATGTGCAGAATGAATATGACTGCAGGTAGAGTGACAATGGCTTGAACAAGGAGTTGCTTGCTGTGTTGGAGTTGTTTTTAGCTATGAACCTGAGATGGAGAATGAGATATATCTGATTATGTTGGGTCGCAATGTAAATGAATGTGTTATGGAGTTGAGATGATGGTTGTGTCTCGGTGATATGTTTTCGTGACTTCAGTGGAGATGAAACTGAGCCTGAGATGGAATGTTACAGTTGCAAGAGAGTGTTGCAATGCTTAATGATTGAATCTGAAATTGCAGTTATATGGAATGAAGTGTGAGAGTATAGTTGCTGGAAGAAGCTGAGTGCTTAGGAAGAACCAAATGAACTGAGAAGGTGGACTGGGTAACAGAGAATAGAATTATAAACCTGAACTGAAGCTGGTGTTGCTGTTGGAATGCAGTAATTAGATGTATGTTAGGTTGCAGGGATTGAGCTGAATTGCAGGAATGGAGTGTGCTTTGTGTTGGAATGTATGAACTGCAGTAATTGTGACATGTGTTTGGTAGAATGAAGAAATGGTTCTGTATTGGTTTAGAGATGGTTGAAATGCTGCTGAATTTGTTAGCCAGGGATGGATGGAGTGGTGTTGAATGGACAAAACTCAAGGCATTTGAGCAGCTTGAGGAATGGCAGAAAATTGTTTGATAGCTTCGTGACCGATGGTTGAAACTGAGCTCAATAAAACTATAGAATTGATATTACAGTTGGTGGTGATGCTGCAGTAGTGAGAAGGTTAAGTGGATGATTGAGCTGAAGATGATGGTATTGATACTGAATCTTGAATGGGAAGAGTTAGACGAATGCTAAGTTGATTACAGGTTATGATTGTGAAGAGAAGATGGACTGAACTGTTGTTGCAGATGGAGTTCAATCGACTAATGAGGATTTTGTAGCTCTTGGTGAAGTTATATCATTGTGATGTTGTACATATGAGGTTGAGCTGAAATTATCAAGAGCAAGAAGACGGAGTTGGCCTAATTGGTTGATGTTGTGCAACATGGAAATGAGTCATCTGATGATTGAAGTGAATGAGAAGAAATTTAGGGTTTCTGGAAGTGTAATTAGTGTTTGAGCTTCAATGAAGAAGATGAGAAAGATGGAAAAATTGAAGTCATTTCATTTCGAAATGGGTTTGATGTTCACTAATCTGTGGTGATTGAGAGTCTGAAAGGAGGAGAAATGAAGCTGTTGCAGAAGTAGATTGAATTAGGCTATCATGGCGCGACATTGGTTTGTCCTGGCAAGATGTCCTAGGACTCGGCTAACTCTAACTAGAACTAGTCGACCCTTAGTCTTGACCTACAACCCGACTCACCCGACTCCTGGACCTATCTCGTTGACTTTGACAGAGTTCACACGAGTTGACTCATTTGACCAGCTTGTCGATGACAAACTTTCCCGCCGCTCGAGTTGTTTTCCGTGACTCATTTAACCTAGGTGACCAAATTAAAAATCCCATGCCAAATCAAAAGTTCTAAAAACAGAACCAAATGAAAATAATCCCAAGCAATGAGCCACGCAAAAAATGCATTGCAACGGGTGGGGCAAAACATGGGAACATCCAATATAAAATACACGGTGGTGCGAGGCGAAGTCCCATCACACCAATTAGGTATAATAATACACCGTGTTGCGTAGAACGACATCATAAAAAATCCTAAACGACGGGGTGAGGCGAAGCCGAGCCACACAAATAAAAAATCCTAAAAATATATCGGGACGGGACGAGATGAAGCCGAGCTACACCGAATCAAAAATCCAAAACATACATCGGGACGGGGCGTGGCAAAGCGGTTTTCAGACCCGCCCGGTGCGTAGCACAGGCACAAAATCTAGTCTAAGCTAATAACTAGTACTAGATTAGCTGATTTAATTAATTTGAAGCCCCTATGTTTTTTCTTTAAAATGTAGCTGTATTTCAATATTAATCAACACATTTGAAAGTAAAACTATGCATTATCTTAGTAAAATCTTTGAATAAAAAATTATGTATTCTCTTGATAAATCTAAAGAAAGTAGTTAGAACGTCACATTCAAGTGTATGTTCGTTTTCCATTTGAAATGGTCCATACATGGGGTACATTTGCAGCATGATTAACCTTAAATCCAGTGTTTTTCTGAGACCATCAAATCAAAGTTACTTAGTTTAAGACGACGGCATGAACAATTTTATTTTTCCCCACAGCCCACGTTGAATTAGTGGCAAAATTTGATAGACAAAAAATACTAAAACCAATGAGCATATCCTAGCAAGGCAACAAATGGATATTAAACTATTAGTCATTAGAGGATCCTTTGGTGGCTGTTGTCTGCTGCTTTGGACGCCACCGTAAGTAGGTGGCGACTTTGCTGTATCAGTCTGCCGCTTTGTGTTTTATACGGTGGCTGTAAGTGTAATCTTCCATCTTCTTCCATTAGGTAAACTAACTCTTTGTCTGTTAGTAGGAACCTGTACACCTGCTCGAAGAATGTCTATGACTATTTCTTCTACCAATTTGGCTATCGCAATCCAACTTTTCGTATTCAATGGAAAATTCTCACATTTTAAAGTTGTAGTGGTTGGTTACGTATTACACTAATTGAGTTCCAATTTGCTTTTGAAGCCAGTAGTCAAAGAAGTTCCTGATTAAGACTTGTTAAAGAAAGTGGAGAATGGAGATTGTCACTGTTCCTTGACTAATTTTTATTAAACAAAGACAAATTTTTTATTAAATTGATCGATCATTACATAGAAAGTGTAAGATTAAAGAAACTTAAAACAAGAAAAGCAAAATTAACAAAAGAAACTGATCATGGAAATAGGCACAAACACTGGACGGACATAATTAATTCTTGTGGCACTCCATAATCCAAGTGTTAAAAGCAGAACAGATAAGCTTAACCCCAGAAAAACCAGTTGCTTTAGCCAAATCATCAAATTCTTTCTCAGTCCTTTCTTTGCCACCAGGGTTATAAGCCATCATCATGTTATCAACATGGTAAACACCTAAAGCTTCTAGAGTTGGTTCAGTTGTTGGTGGAATAATGCATTCCACTAGTATCAATTTACCATGTTCAGGTAACGCATCATGAATATTCTTCAAAACTTTGGTGCAAAACTCATCACTCCAGTCATGTAGAATCCATTTCATGAATACAGCATCAGTCCCTTTTGGAACACTCACAAACATATCTCCTCCGACATGTTCGACTGCGGATTCATAAGCTGGCGCGTCTTTGATTACGTGTGGTAAATCGAAGTTAATACCTTTCATGGATGGGTATTTTGTGAGAATCATGTCTAGACTGACACCAACACCACCACCGACGTCAACGATGGAATTTATACTTTCGAAACCTTTGTACGTTTCTAAAATCTTCTTCATGAAAATTGCAGTGTGATCTGACATTCCTTTGTTGAACACCGTGTTGAACCTTGCATCTGTTGCTGGGTATTCGAATGCGTTCATGCCGTATGCCAAGTTAAATGGGATGCCGCCGGTCACAACCGCGTCTTTCAAATGGAACCTGAAAAACACAGAGAAACAAGATTTGAGGATCAGTAATCAGTAATCAGTTTATTTATTTATTTTTGAAATTTCAATGCATGATTATGAACAAAAATTGCAACAGATTGTGAAATTACCAGCTCTCCAATAAGATCTTATCTTGGTTCATCAAAAGCAAAGGAGCCATTGAAACACCATCATCATCCTTAACAAGAAACTTGCAAACAAGTTCAAGACCATAGACTCTCTCAGTTGTGCCATCATCAAGAGTTCTGTCAGAACAAGTAAGAATCTTATAACTAGCCAATAATCTCAACATACGGTCAAGCATAACACTAGCATTCGGGTTCGTAACATTGAGAATCTGTGATGCAATATATGCAGCACTAAGTTCAGAACCTGGACCAGCTCTGTTCATTATTTCCAAAACATCCATTTCAATTGCAGCTCTTAATACCATCACTGGTACTGATGCACTAGCCAATTGTAATGCAAACATACATGCTTGTTCTTCTTGTTTATCTTTGGAATTCTCTTCCTCATGATGATCATCTTTGTGTTTGCTGTGATGGCCTGAACCCATTTTGAGTTTTAGCTGCTTGATTCAAGTTTGATCAGTGAATTGTGTGTAGAATTGAAGGAGAAGATGCAGTAGTGAATTTTGTGAGTTGAAGAGAAGAAGAGGAAAGTGATACTTATATAACTTATCACTATAGATGTCTTCACCTACCCAATCCCTTTCTTTCTCCTTTCTTTGCTTGTCAGGTTACCTACTACCACTACACATTTTTTTTAAAGGAGAAAGCCACCCCACAACACCATTAACTATTTATATTTGCTTCTGTTTATCTATGTGTACCTAACCGTTAAAAAATTAGGAATTGGAAATGAAAGATATCGGAAGTTCATGCATGAATTATCTAGAGTTATGTTTATCTAGAGTTATGAAACTAATAAAAGAAGTTATATACGAAATTAATAAAGTCTTTAAATGAAATAACGTATGTTAAGTCATAGCCTGTAAGTTGGCTGGGTGTAAGAGATGTAACCAAGCAACAATAAAAATTAAAATCAGACTTAAAATCAAAATAGTTACTCCATATTTTATCAGAGGCCACAAAGTAAATCATACAATTAATGTACCATGGTATTGTTATTGATACCATGGTACTATGATACCAACAAGAAAAATTACTGATACCATGGTACTATGATACCAACAAGAAAAATAAATAGAAGACCCCACGCCAAAATTATTGTACTATGATATTATTGATATAGAGTACAATTTACCAAACCAGCTTCGCTCCACTACTTGTAAATTCCTCTACTCTTTAGAAAGAAAGAATAAAAGTACTTCCGCAAGTAAAAAAGGCAAAAGGTGTTGAATCATTACAAGGATTGGTTTGAAAAATAGAAAAAACATACAGCATGCGGCTTAGGAATTTCTTTTGTTCAATGATCAAAAAGAAGAAATGATTAAACAATTTTTAAGTGATGATACAGAGATAAGGCTGACAGATGATATGATATAATTACGGTTTTTATCTCACCAATAACAATAATCTTTAGAGCAGTTCTATGGACTCAAGAAACATGAAAAATGGACGTACAAACCAACAAATTTATTGGTTTGTTGAGTGAGATGGAAGAACTGGCGCGCGCTGGATGGAAGATCGGGCAAGCGTGGACAAGCGCTGGCGTTTTTACCAAATACGTTGGCGCGTGAGCCAAAAGCGCCCGTTTTTCAATCATTCGCCGGGGTCTCTAGCCAAAGCGCCGCGTTTTTCCCAAAACCGCCAACGACTCCTTTCATCCAACGACTATTGCTCCTTTTTGTTTCCCTACAAATTCAGTTCATCTACAAACTTAAAACTCACACCTTCTTCATCTCTACCTCAAAATTTCACAATTTCACACCATCTCTAATTTTTCTTTTATTTCAAACAAAACTATTCATATCAACTCAATCTACCAGAAAAAATCTCATCACTATAAATTTCATTTCTAACAAATATGGCATCCTCATCGCAACGATCACAACAACAATCACAACAACAAACATCACAACAAACACAACAACAATCACAACAAGAAACACAACAAAATACACCACAATCACAACCAAGAAACACAAGAAT
This sequence comes from Papaver armeniacum, assembly GCA_023531295.1. Classification (NCBI taxonomy): domain Eukaryota; kingdom Viridiplantae; phylum Streptophyta; class Magnoliopsida; order Ranunculales; family Papaveraceae; genus Papaver; species Papaver armeniacum. The sequence goes on from JAJJWW010004226.1 coordinate 116,529, forward strand.
TCGTGGTGTCAAGTATAAGATGGATGAAGACGAGTCACTTTGTAGAAATTATGTATCATATACATTAGATGAATTGAATGGTATTTATCAAGAAAAAAAACTTTTTATGATAAGATTTTACAAAAAAATTATGAAGAAACCGGTAACATCAATAGACGTGATGCCGATGGGTTGTGTCATCGTTTTCGCATAATTTCAACATCCGTTAATGAATATGTAGCTTTGATCACTCAAATGTGGCACAACTGAAGAAGTGGTGATTGCGAACCGGATGTGGAACGAAGATGTCAGGAAGAGTGGCAAAGATCCCACAAATCGAGCTTCCAACATGAAACTTGTTTCACCATTTTGAGGGTGCTTAACAAGTTTAATCCATACTTGCTGGAAGGTAATCAAGTTCCTGCAAGATCACCACATGATCCAATCTCGCAGGATTTTTAGAATGGTGGGCCTGCTTCCTCACCTTAAGGAACTGGATCTCCATATACCGGGTCTCCAAGTAGTCAGGAACAACACAACACTAATCTAGATGTTAACACCAACGTCAAGCGAAGAAGAGGAGGGGGTCAGAAAGCTGCAAAAGCAGCGAGAGACGCATCCCAACGAGCATTAGAAGGAGGTTCAAACGAGTTCAACTATGTTGAGCACAAGGAATTCGAGTTGAAGATAGAAGCAGATAGAGACATGGACCGTGGCATTGCTATAAACCAATCCCGAAAAAGTCGTCTTTCACGAGAACAATACTACAGGAATTTTAATCTAAACAAGCTACTCGCCTTGAACACTTCAACAAGGAATGAACGACAACTTGTTGTATGGAATAAGGAAATGGATGCGGCCGAACAACAACAAGTCCCTCAACAAACTAGCCAGTTTAAGAATGTGGAAGAAGACGAAGATAATGCCTCGGAAGAAAACGAAGATGAATACAGTCTTGATAACTAATTTTAATTCTTGTTTAGTTAAGTTTAATTTAATTGTACTCGTTTATTTAAATTTACTTTTAATATAATTGCCTTAATTTTAATTAATTAAAATAAACAACACTAAATTGAAAATAACATCTATCTGCCTCTCCCTCTGCCTCTGCCTCTGCCTCGCCCCCGCGCATCGTCTCTTGCTCCTTTTAAAGCCCAAAGGTGCTTAGTTATATCTTATCTTAGTTGTCCATAGATTGCCCGGTTTTGGAGTCTGTCAGTGGCAAGTATATATTCTCTTGCCGGACGCCCATGCTCCACCATAAGATTCAGCCTCAAATCTTCATCTGGAAAACTAGTCCAGGTTGAGTCACGTCTGGTTTCTTCAATGACCATGTTATGCAGAATGATACAAGTGGGCATTATTTTGTTCATTTCTTGAAGATCAAAAAAGTGTGTCGGCCCACCCAGCTATGATGGCAAACTTCCTTTTCAGTATTCCAAAAGCGCGTTGACCATCCTTTCTGCATTTCATTTGTTGGGTGTTAAAGTACTTCATATCCTTAGAAGTCGTCGGTCCAAAACCTACCTGACTATAAGCTTGAACCATAGTTGACCATTCTTGATAGATTCCGTCTGCTAGATAATAACCATGAGTGTAGTGATGACCGTTGATGGTGAAATTACAGTGCAGCGCGATCCCATTCTTAAGATCTATAAACAATGGTGACTTATATAAAACGTTGAGATCGTTATTTGAACCCAGGAGTCAAAAAAAAAAAAAAACATGCCAAGACCAATAATCATAAGTAGCTGAAGCTTCCAAAATTACAGTTGGTTTTTGATAATGACCCTTATATTGGCGTGCCCATTCAACCGGACACGCATGCCACGTACATGCATGCAGTCAAGACTACCTAGCATTCCTGGAAAACCCCTCTCGGTGTTTTCTGCAGTTATTATTTGAACATATTCCTGAGTAGGCTTTCTTAAAAATATTGGATCAAAATGCTCGACTATTGTTTCGCAAAACAATTTGAGATACCTAAAGGCGGTTTTTTTCCCAATACGGATGTAATCATCCTTGGAATCCGCTTGTACCCCGTAACATAGTATATGGAGGGCCGCAGTGACCTTTTGTTCGGGACTAAAGCCTCGTACATGTCGTGCATCATACTGATAATTAAATAAAGGTTGTACCTGATAAAGCTCGGCAATAGTCCTTTGCGTCAAGTTGCGACCCATGCGGAATCATCGCTGAAAATTCTCATCGGAATAGACACAATCATGATTAAAATAATCATGCATCATCTTTTCGTGGTACAAATGTGGATCTCGCCATGTCCATGTTATAGTCGTAACTTCATATGGCTCTAAAGGCATTGGTATGATCCCGGTTTGTAATTGCAACATAAAATTTCGCCTTCTTCTATCTTGAATTGCATCTTCATCCATTTGACGCAAAAACTCCATACACATTTCTTCCTCTTCTTCATACAATATTTCATCTATCTCCATATCTTCCTCAGAAGAATCAAAATCAGGATTCACGATTGAAAATCGAAAGGAATTGAAATTAAGAAAAGATTGATCGGATGAAAGATTGATCGGATGAAAGTGTGAGATCAAACTCGAGTCGTATTTATGGAGGTAGAAACTAGACGTTCCGGTGACCGTTTCAAAGTAGTCGTTGGCGGTCTTGGTTCAAACGCAAGCGTCTATCATACGCACACCAGCAGTTGAACTACAAGCGCCAGCGGTTGAAGCACAAGCGCCAACGTTTGTCCTTCAAACGCCAGCTGATGCACTTCGTCCTAGCGCTTGACGGACAATCGCCCACTTCTTTCCCATTGTGCGAAAACCCATTTGACCATCCACCTAGCTCAACAAAATTTTGATTTTATACATTGCCCTTAGGTTGTATTTCCAATCCACTTTTAAGATAATATGACGAAAATACGGTGATCACATCTGTTGTGACTCTTGAAGAAGGTTCTACTGGTCCTTGACATTCAGAGCTTAGGTCAACTTATATCTAGGAGGAAAATCTTATACAAAGCAGTTTTAGAAGGCATATGGCTAGTAACTCTAGAATTTAATTCACCTTCATCCCAGGAAAAATACAACTAGAGTTAGAACGAATAATGGTGGATATACTTGTTATCTTTCTAGAAGTCATCTATCTTAAAGACAAGAAAACTCCTAGAGTTGTTATATATATAGGTTGTCAATTTCTCTCTCCTTTTAAATTAAATAGAGTGTTATATATATATAGTTGTTATATATAGAGTTGAATAATAAAGCAAGCCTCCCTCCTAACCTCAATTACCTTAATTAAATAGAGTGTTAATGCAGGACTTCTTGCTCGAGGGGGCGGTTTAGAGTTGTTATCTAACTTTAAAAGGAGAAAAACGAAATAGATTCAACAAGAAAATGTTAAAAATGAAAAGAACATGGTATGAAAGTATAAACTATTCATAACCCAAAGTGTCTTACTCCTTTTTAGAGTCTTGCAATCGCAACTACTTCCATGACATTTGATTCAAATAATTTTAAGAGGAGTAATTGAAATTGACATTTGAAAGGAGGAATAGTTTTTTATCCCTCGTACTATCGTACAAAAAGATTATTTTTTTTTATGGAAGGACAAATTTTATTAATCAAATAACCGAGTACAAGAGATTTATAATCTCATTTTTTACAAAAAAACATTGGAAATAACACTAGATTTTGAGACTCTTTGCTGAATATTAGTAGACATGTGCCTAAGATGCTTTATCCGAGCTTCTTTGGCAATGTAATCCGCTGCAAAGTTATATTTCATGTTTATATACTTTACGTGGGCTTATGGAAGATTTTCCAATATTGAAGTAGTTTCCTGTATGGTATTATCCGCATTCCAAGGAGAATATTTGCAAGTACAAAAAGATTCATTAAGATGGTTTGTGTAAGAAAATTATCAAACTCATGAGAACTAGATTAAAATCCATTGAAAAAGAATAGAATGGTAATTCTAAAGTCCAATTTTTTTTGTGGCCGTGATGGATGACTTTCCGCAGGAGGCGTGGCATTCATCGTTTTAGCCATTGGTGGAGGTGGCGGACTTGATGTTGGCGGTGGTGGCTTGCAATTCGGGTAATGGTTAAGGGAATGGTAAGTTGGTCTTATGTGGGTGGACTCTCATGTCACAAGCCCACATCACATCTCATGACAGTTTTGAGTTTACCTACAAGCCGTTGGGGAATGACTTCCTTGGAGGTAGAAAAATAAGAACCATGTTTTAGGGCATACGTAAAACTTTAGGGCATACAAAACAATAGTCCCATCTTGGGTGACCTTATAAGGGGTACCCTATGGGTAGTTCAATTACATATATGCCCTTAAACCTTTTAATTTACTAATTTATCCTTATCCCTAATACAAAAACATAAAATTAGTTTATCAAAATCAGTTTCAAAAACAAGTCTTCTTCTTCCTCCTCTACTCTGCCGAACCTCACTATTCTTTTTTTTCATCGCATCGCCGTGAAACTGATAATCGTCGATTCGTGAAAATTTGATCTCGATTAAACTTAACTATATAATGGGTCGTCGTACAAATAATAAAGTAATGCGTTCTAAGAAATGAATTGAAGAACCAAGTGAAAATGAAGATGTACAAGATGAAGAACAAACTGAAATCCAACCAGAAATCGAACCGAAAATTCAATCGAGTGAAGAACCAACTCCTGAAATGAGTATAAGAAGGTAAGTTCTACAAACCCATCTCGTATTTGATGTTTTTGATTGGTATAATAAGTTTAATACGTCAAAATTAGGGTTTTTCGGAGGTTACAGTTCAGGGTTCGGCTTAAAGTTAAGTCCAGATTTGTGCCGAAATTGTTCTTGAAACAGAACTCTGAAAGTGCATATGAACAGTTCGTCTTAACAGTTCATATTCGTTTTGAGCCAAACTTAGTTACATAGAAGCCATGTATTTAGGATCGGCTTATTCAATACTATTAGTTTTGAGTCGAATATGTATTGTTAGAATTTCATAAATTGTGCAAGTGTATAGGTTAGGCTCATTCTATGATTTCTTTTTGCGTCGAATATGTGTTACAATTCATAAGTATAGATTCGGCTTATTCGATACTATTAGTTATGAGCCGAATATATATATTGTTAGAATTTATAAATTGTGCAAGTGTAGGGGTTCGGCTTATTCTATGATTTCATTATGTGCCGAATATGTGTTTTAATTCATAAGTATAGATTCGTCTTATTCGATACTTTTAGTTTTGAGCCGAATATGTAGGATCAGATTGAAAGTATTGTGTACATATAAGCCGAACCAGTCTGTGTATAATAGTCAAAAGATTAAGACATATAGTTCGGCTCATTTGTGTTACTTCGGGTTAGGCGAACCTGTTGATTTGTTGACACATTTTTGGTATCTCAAATCCATATTTCATATAATTCGTTTTCCTTTGTTGTTCGAAGTATTAGGCTTATAAGTTTTATACTTGTGTCAGGAACAATGCAGCTAAAAAGAGGAAGAAGATGGAGGTAACGCCTTCTACTTCTAAAACTCCCGATCCTCGAGGAGGAGGTAAGAAAAAATTGGGAGCGGGAGGTAGAGAAACTGACATTTTAGAAGAAGAAGTTGAACAAGGAAGAGTTGGAAGACAAGAAGAAGGAATAGATGATGATGAAGAAATTGATGATAATCAAGAAACACAACTGTCATGAACCTCTTCATGCTGATCAGTTAAGGGCACCTCCAGTGGATTAAGGCAACTTTTAGTTATCTTAATTATTGTTGTTTTTATAATGTTGTTTAGCTGTTAATTGAGTCTGTGCCAAACACACGTGTCGTGCTTTCCTTGTGTGTATGGGTATAAGTCTGTACTTTGGATCCTTCTTCTGGTATGAAGAATAATAATCAAAAACTATCTTTTCTCTCTAAAACCTTCTGTTCTCCCCAATCCATCTCTATCCTTAGAGATCATGACTTGTTTCTGTGCTAATTTGTAGTGCAGATCACTACAATTGGTATCAGAGCAGTCGATTCTGAGACTGCGCTACCATGAATGAGTTTGAAACTGCACTCCTCTCTTCCTTGAATACGATGTTAGCTGATCAATTGAAGGCTTTCGAAGAACGTTTGTTGAAGAAGAAAATGGGATCCGGTGATGATTTACTGGAAACACTATCAGGTTCTAATTCTCAAGCTGACTTGAAGAAGGTTTTCGACAGCCAACTAAGTTTCACTGATGGAATTTAGGGTTGGGGTATCGACTCACAATTGATAGTTGATGCTGGAAAATCAAATTATGGAACTGAAGGCATCGGTTTAATCGGTGTTGAGCTTCTTCAATCGAAGATAATTGAGAACGAAATTGATGTCAATTTGGAATCAATTCCACTTGATTCAGGTGATTCAAGTTCGATAAGTCAATTATTTTAAAATTCTTCAACTCCTAGTCCAGCATATGATAATAATTCTCGATTTATACCAATAATTGATTTCTCTATTGTTGAGGGATCTAGTGTTGTTAATGAAGTTCAGAACTACAAAGGGAATTCGACGTTTCTCGACTACCAAGAGGGAAAACCTTAAAATTTTGAACATAATTTTCTCAATGTTGTCAAGGATTCTCAAGGTACTAACAATGGTGTGAAGGACTTCAACATACTGAATCAGAATTCTAATTATGCATTTAGACAGTTTGAAGGGTGGAAGTTTATTACAGATAATTACATACATCAAATACCATCCTACTTCATCAATTTTATCAGGTTGTACTCCTTTGCTCACTTAACTCAGACTACTTCTATTGGTAATATTGCATCTACTGCTAGTTATACTCGAATGATATTTGATAGAGGAAGAGAGTTTGATAAGTCTGATTTAATGAACGAATACGATGAGAAATCTTCTTATGAGCTTATTTGTCAACATGGGTACCAATTGTATTCCAGATTTGCGTACTCAGCAGTGTTTATATTAGTTAAAGATGGTCACAGTTGCTATTGCATTAATCTATTTGCAATAATGTCACACTATTGTGATTGTATTTTGTTTGATCCGGGAATGATAGAACTTGGGTTTGTTCATAAATTTGCAAGTAGTGGAGACTGTTTATATAGTAGCCTGGAATTTGCTCAAAGGGTATTTGATCGAGGAAAGTTATTTGAATCGGCCAGGAGGTATTCTTATTACAATATAAGCAGTTCTAATTTAAGATTCTGCATACTTAATTTGGCTTGATTATCTTTAATGAGTTGATTTTAATGCATAATTCGAGTGAAAATTTTGTTCCGGAGCTGACTTCTGAACACAAGTATCATCCCATACTTTTGCTTTCCAATTCAAATATGTACTTGTGTGTTAGAGAGGGTAGCAATGGTGATGTTTCCAAGTTGTGTGGCGAAATGCTGCAACAAGTTATTGTTCTCTGAAAGATTTTGATTCTGCGAATGACAGGGAAGAGTGAGTTCGGCAGTAATCAAGGGGTGGTTGGAGACGTCATTTTTCTTACAACAACAGAATACGGCCTTTTGGTTCTCCTAATTGAGTTTGAATTCACCTTGTTTTCTTCTTGAATCTGGAGTATGGGAGGTGGCAGTGGATTTATATTGCTTCAGACTGAGTTATAGCTTGAAGTTCTTATCTCTAAGGACTGTGGATGTTATAGATGGTAATCATGAAGGTGCTCCCTGTAATTAAGAGTGATGGTGATCTTATGCCTTCTCAACAAGGTATACATGAAGAACTTACATCTCCCCTGCATTGCATTTTTGAGTTTTCCACCACTAATGAGAGTGGGTTAGATCACTTTATTAAGCAAGTCTATCATCCAACAGTTGAGTATTCTTCACAAGTGATTATAGTATATAAACTAGAAGATTGTGTTCCTTGGTTCCATGTATATTCTCTTGTGATGGTATCCATAGTTGTGCAGAGACATTGTGAACTCTTGAAGCTCAAGATGGGTTATAGAGGAGTGGAGTGCTGGGAAAGAAGAATGGAAATCAAGGGAATACGCACTAAGTCCAGTACTGGTGAAATCAGTGGACCTGAATTGTTAAAAGAGATATTTAGCGAAGTTTATTGTAGTGATATACTTGGTACAAACAAGGTACACAGGGAGTTTAATAAAACTGAGTTGGTACACATTATTGAGAATCATTTCTCCGCCATGGGATGGACATGATTGAATTTCTTATCTTCGAGTACTCTGAGTTGCTGGGAAACAGAAAGTGGTTTTTGGGTCAATCCGAAAAACATCAGGCTAGACGTAATTTTGCTCATCTCAGAGTCATGTAGTGATGGTGATGAAAGTTGGAAAATGTCTGATTATTTGCAAGTTTTGGCAAATTATAAAAGAGAATTACCTAGTAAGATGGTTACTGGTAATGGGGAATTCCTTAGCAGTCAATGGTGGCAGGTTGCATTCTGTAGCTTACAGGAATTTTCGACACTTATTGCAGTTTCAACTTCTAATTCAGGTGAATATCACATCGCCAAGGTTAGTATATACAAGTTCAAAGATGTGAGAGTAATTCGGGCCACGCTATTTCATAGCTCTTCTTGTGTTACCCTGGTTCAACTCCATAAACTTCAATCTATTATAATTTTTTTACCTAAGGAGCATAGGAAGGAGTTGGTTGTTACAGGTGAAATTGGTGAAGGAAGCTTGAATTGGCACGATTCAGTTTTGGTAACACAGTATGTCCTTCCCTTATACTATAGGAATTTTGCTAGTGTTTTGCATCCAGAAACTAAGTATGAAGAGATCCTTGTTGGTTATGTGGAGAAATTGGTCTCACTTGTGGGAAGTATATGTACTAACCAGAGCCTTGAAATGGATAGTTGGACAACCTATGAGTTACAACTGTATATACATGTCTTTTCAGCTCTTAAGCAACTCTTAAATTATGTTCCTGGTGATGGATCACCACGAGATACAAGGTATGGTGGGGCAGGAATGTCACAAGAGTATAGTATGTTCACAAGATTTGATTCATATTTTGGCTACCACACTGAGAATATTGCGCACAAGTTCGAAGGTAAACTGATTATGCTGGTGCCTTTTGAGGGACATAGACATCACCGTCCCTTCTTAATATCTAGGGATCTGGCTTCAGTTTGCACAGTTAGCAATAGCAGTTCCATTTATCACATTCTTGCTACCTTAGTTTTTGTCACTGCCATTTTGGAAATGGGTTTAGCTAGAGTTAACATCATATCTGACTCAAAACTGATGAGGGGTTACAGTCAGGTGATAGTTAAAGAAGATATTGAGCAGTACGAAGGAATGACAGATTGGCATATCAAGCTTAGCTCTGTAGAAGTGGCTCTTGCATTCCTCTGCTGGTTGGCTATACAATCATGGCTCTATGATTTGGTTATATTTAAGGTGTTGGAATGTGCTTATACAGTCAGTAGCATTGCTATTAAGATCTACCAAGCAGTGAAGATGAAGAGAGTGGTCTTTCTTACTGAAATTCCAAGATTAAGGTTTGTGCGCAGTTTTTTGTGGGCCTTAAAGATGAATTTTTTAAAGGACTCGACTCTTATGCTGATGAGAAGAAGCTTCCACAGCTATGAATTCCATCAAGAGCTCAACTCATTTTCCATATCCTCCACCCTTGAGGACAAGGATGATTTGAAGGAGTAGGATTTGTCATGAACCTCTTCATGCTGATCAGTTAAGGGCACCTCCAGTGGATTAAGGCACCTTTTAGTTATCTTAATTATTGTTGTTTTTATAATGTTGTTTAGCTGTTAATTGAGTCTGTGCCAAACACACGTGTTGTGCACGCTTTCCATGTATGTATGGGTATAAGTCTGTACTTTGGATCCTTCTTTTGGTATGAAGAATAATAATCAAAAACTTTATTTTCTCTCTAAAACCTTCTGTTCTCCCCAATCCATCTCTATCCTTAGAGATCATGACTTGTTTCTGTGTTAATTTGTAGTGTAGATCACTACAACAACCCCAACGAAAACCCGAGAAAGGGAAGAAGGTTGCAGAAACCGAGAAAGAGAAGAAAGTTGCAGAACAACGGATTACAGGTTTACATATTCCTGATGAAGATGACGTAATTCCACCTCGAGAGAATGGTTTGCCTCATGGTCTGCCGGAAGATGGAGGAAATATGTTGATTGGTTACGCCGATTCTTGGGCAAAAAGAATTTATGAGACTCCTGATCACAACCGTGCAGTCCGACTATTGAGACACCAGAAGGCAGCGTAATGGAAACTTTCTGAAGAGGTTCCTGAGGTGGTTGCTTACGTACAATCCTCTACTTTATGGCCTGCCATTCAATATGGACATAAGGAATATGATAGTGTGACGACCTACGCCTTTTCCGAGAGATTTTTTCTAGAGACTAACACATTTGAATTACCTTTTGGAGAGATGACAATCACTCCTGATGATGTGAGTAAGATTACAAGCCTTAAAGCAAGGGGTGTAAGCGTGGATGCTGGTTATTATGACATGAGTTGGGTGAGCTCTACCAGTTGTTCGAGGAAACTCTTGGTTGGGATGCATACAAAACTGAGTTGGAGTTTTGTTGATCCGTTAAAGATGTCGATTCCGTTTTCATACCCAGTGGGAAAATGATGTATTGTGGATGTCCCATATCGATATTGAAGCACCATTTATAGTCCATCCTAGAATTACTTTGAATATGCCAAGTATGCCCATGGTTCTAGTATAAATTAGAACACATAAGGCTAAAAGAATTTAGTTTTTGAGTTTTAGAACATTTGTGTGAAGAATGAGAGGTTCTCTTCTTTCAAACCTAATTGTTATCTCTAGGGGGAATTAGATTATCTAATTCTAGAGTATCAACTAGATGCCTCTCATAATCTTATAGTTTCCAATTTAATTGGGTAGAAATTCTAAGTTATTTGAGAAGAATCTCCATTATTAGGTTCTTCCTTTATTCAAAGGGTAGAAGAAACTAAGTTGGTTGATTATATATCCTTTTCAAGTTATCAATTTCAATTTATTTTCATTGTAAGCTTCCGCTTCTCATCATTTGGTATCAAGAGCTTTGGTTTGATTCTCAAGGGGAAAAGGTGTAATTGGTGAAGATATTTTTTTTTTGAGGTGAACACTACTAATCTCTTTCTCAAGTATTTTTGGGTTGATTGATATGTTCTTTGATAGTGTTTTCAAATTGGGTTGTTGAATCTTATATTGATTTCACCATGGTTTACAAAAGAGGAGTTAATTTGGGTAGGATTCATTCAAATGATGTGTTAATGAATATTGTACATGAAGTGTTTGATGATATGTATCTAAGAATGGGAGAAATTTGTGAAGAATATTATTGGAAACTTGTAAGTCTCCATAACCAAGAAAGGAATCTACCTAATGATTGTGATGATGTAAGTGAACTAGATGTATCAATTTTGGTTGGTGGATATGAGGATGAACAAATTGCCCACAAGAAGTTTGATGAAATGTCTCCACCAAAATTTGATAGTTATTTGAGTCATGGGGAAAGTGAAATAGTGGGTAATCTTCCAATCTATCAAGATGGCATGAATGTGGATCAAATCTTTAATTATTTCACTACTATGGAGCAAGTTCTATCATGTAAGAACCAAGAGAAAGAAGAATACAATCCTTTGTGTTCAATTTTTGATGGGGTAATTAATGGTAGTGAAGTAAAAGATTTTGGTGTACCAAGGTATGATATTGAATTGGAAAATGCTATGTTAGAAGCATCTCGAGAAAAATTTCAAATATGTGAACCGACTACCGGAAGCAAGCCTTCACTCAAGCTACAACAAAATGGGGAGGCAATATATATGAATCCAATTTGGGCTTTCATTGAAGATAAGTTTCATGGTTGTAGTCTTCGTGTAAGGTTGAGAGAAATGCTTGGTGTTTCTTTACTACTTGGGGATGCTCTTAACTATGACCGAGAAGATGCTATATTTGGTGAGTAACTACAATGGAAGGTGTAGAGGTAGAATTGTATTCAAACAAGGAAGAAGTTCAAGCACTAATGGAGAATATGCTTTGGAGAATTCGTGGACGAATTTGTTCAAACAAGGGGAGGATGATGTATTTACAAACGAAGAAATACTTGGTGTGTCATTACTACTTGGGGATGCTCTCCACGATGACCACAAAATGCTACATTTGGTGAGTAACCACAATGGAAGGTGTCGAGGTAGAATTGTCTTCAAACAAGGAAGAAGTTCAAGCAAAAATGGAGAATACGCTTTGAAGAATTCGAGGACGAATTTGTTTAAAGAAGGGGAGGATGATGTATTGTGGATGTCCCATATCGATATTGAAGCACCATTTATAGTCCATCCTAGAATTATTTTGAATATGCCAAGTATGCCCATGGTTCTAGTATAAATTAGCTTCTCATCAGAAAATAAGAAGATCAAGCTAACTAACTTGAAAAAGGAATTTGAGAACACAAAGAAGAAAGTAAAGGATGGGGTGTTGGTAATGGACGAGATCAAAGTGAAGAAAACCGGAACCGCCTACTTGTTTTATACTCTTGGCAGAGATATCTTTCCTGAATTTACCAGAAACAAGGTGAATGCTAATTATCTCCAATTGGTAAAGAATCTTGCTACCGTTAACAAGTATGCTTGGGGAACGGCTGCATTAGCTTACCAGCTGGATCAACTTGTGACTGCCTCTAGGTTGACAAGTACAAACATTGGATAAAACTTCACTATGCTTCAGGTAATTCTCAACGATCAAACTTAAAATTTTTCTGGCTCATCAGTGTCTGGTTCTGCTTATAACTGTACTCACGTACAAGCCGAACAATGTACTTTTCAGGTTCGCTTATAAGACTTTTTAATTATAAGCCGAACCATTCTCTGAGTTTTCAAATTTCATTCTTACTTTGTTGTGTCAAAGCAAACAATTTCTAGTGTTCAGTTTATATTAGTTCAATTCCTTTAATTTTTGGATGTGGTTCTTTGGATGTAGGTGTGGGCATATGACCATTTCCCAATTTTGGAATTGGCCAAAACACTTGTAAAGGATGTCGAGTGGGTTGATACAGAGACAACTGCAGCACGGTAAAAGTACGAGGAGTCGAAGAAAAGAAAAAAAAAACAGTTGGTGGCAAGATTGAGAGAGACGTTAGACTCTATGGGTGTTGATGACGTCGTTTTTCAACCATATGTGAATGAAGATGAAGAAGATGAATTTGTTGAAGATGAGGATATTCCGGTGGGTATGTACCATGGGCCATTGTTTTATCCCGGTGGTTATGTAATATACGATCCTCGGCGAGTACTCCGTCAATTAGGTTGCATTCCCCTGCTTGACGAGAAATTCAGGTTGTTTCCAAAGGGTGGTAATGGAACTAAAAGCACCACTTCATCATGGGAACCAAAGTATGATCCCGAACCTACCCTTGAGTATTGGAAGAAATTAGATATTAACAAATTAGATGCGGCCAAGTTAGCACCTTTAGGTGATGATCCTTGTGAAGAGGATCCGGGCTACATGGATTGATATAACCAAATTTCTCATCCCTTCATTATCAATAAGAAAAGTCAAAAGGCAGCTGATAAGGGGAAGGCGAAGGAAACCAAGATCTCCGACAAGTCTACTTCCGAAGAAGTAGTTTAGGCTTTCAAGATAATGGTAAGAATGACTTCACTTTATACTCTTGCATAAATTAGTTAATGGTAAAAATGTCTTCAATCTTACGGTTGGAAGTTGTTGACAAATGAAAATAGGTTGCAGCGGGTAGGGAGATGTTGAAAAAAATGAAGACCAAACTTGGTTGCAAAACACCTATGACTGTTGAAGAGCAAAAATAACTCTACAACAAGTGGGATGCAATTATAAACAATGGACAAGGACCCTAGGTACCCTCACAAAGGCCTACCACTAAGAGGTCTCGACAAGTTGGTGAAGGTACAAGTGGAGGTGGTACTAGCGGCCCTATTGATGCGTCGGAAGATAAACGCCAAGGTGGAAGAAGAGGAGGTCGTGGAACTAACAAGAGGGGTCGTGGTTAAGTTCACTTTTTATGTTTGCAAGTTCTTTCTAATGTTTTCTTAAGTATTAAGTACAATTTGATGGTGTTGCAAACACCTTGACTTTTAGGTGCTGAAGTTTCTTTTTAATGTTTGCGTAAGTGCACTGGAATCGTGTTATGGACACCTTGAATTTCATGTTTTAATCGATAGCGTAACACTTAATTAGTTAAGTGGTTTTCCTGGAATTTGTAATGTTCGGCTTATCTTGTAATTCTAGTTGCAAGAAGAACCTGGTATTCCTAAGGTTCGGCTTATCCTATCAGGACAATTTTAAGCTGAACCTGGTATTCCTAAGGTTCGGCTTATCCTGTAATTCCAGTTTTAAGCCGAACTTATTATTTTGTAATTGGCATGTAACACGGTAAATAGTTCGAATTAAATGGGAAAACTTTTATACGCCGAACCTGTAAGAATTTTCAAAAGTTTGAAAATCTAGCTGTTTCTTATACAGATTCGGCTTATGTTCCAAAATTCGTATTAGCCGAACTTTGACATTTTTCACCAAAATCTAGGAACGACTATTTTTTTTTTGAAAGATATAGCCGTTGCAAACTTGTATTTTATATATACCTACATGTTTTTTCATATTCCAAAGCACATATACTCAAAAAATGGCACCCCCAACTCCTAAGTTTACTCTAGAAGAAGATTTGTCTCTTTGCACTAATTACGTAGCATACTATCCAAAGAAGGGTGAAGAACGACGAGTGAAGGGTCTGATGAGTATGTACTACTTGGTTAGAATTCATGAAGCCTTCTGCACGGAAACAGGTAATCCTCACAACCGGGATAATGCGTCCTTGTTTTGCAGAATTGGAACTATTAAAAAAAAAGTCACAGACTTTATAGCTTTAGTTCTGGTTATGAGTCGATATCGACTCAAGGGTGAAACAAACTCTGAGATTGAAGTTCGAGCTCTAGAGGAATGGCGAAGATGGAAAGGAAAGAATTTCAAATACGAAAATCACTACAACATTCTTAGAAGGTTTCTCATTGCCCGTTTAGGATATTAGAAATTTATTGTAAGGCTACTATGTAACGGGGATGTAATCCACATTTTTTATGAATGAAAAAAATGTATTTGGAATGAAAATAATTCATGTGTTCAAGAATCATGCCAGCTTCGGCTTTAATTAAACTAATGTTATAAGCCGAATCTGACAAACAAACCCTGGGTTGTTCTAATTTGTCAGGTTCGACTTTCATGAAACTAATGTTACAAGCCGAACCTGACAAACAAACCCTGGATTTTTTAAATTTGTCAGGTTCGGATTTCATTAAACTAATGTTATAAGCCAAACCTTACAAACAAACCCTGGATTTTTTAAATTTGTCAGGTTCGGCTTTCATTAAACGAATGTTATAAGCCGAACCTGACAAATTAAACAACCCTGGATTTTTTAAATTTGTCAGGTTCGGTTTTCATGAAACTAATGTTACAAGCCGAACCTGACAAACAAACCCCGAATTTTTTTAATTTGTTAGGTTCGGCTTGCATGAAACTAAATTTACAAGGACAATGTTTGTTTAGTTATGTATTCGGCTGATAATAGATTAGCTGAACCATCCTTGTGTTCTTGGTTCTAGTTTCCATTGGTGATTTGGCTTGTTAGGTCAATTACATACAAGCCGAACCTGTCACTAGTTGGTTGATGAATTAGTACTAAGGTTGTTCCAAAAAACGACACACTCCATAACAAAAAAGTAAACCATTCAAATATTTCGTTTTGAGGGTACATGAAATTGCAATTCTAATGTTGTATCATCCTCATCATACACTAAAACCAAAAGACACAAAATAGATTGAATACGCGGATAAATCCAAAAAACATTTTTATGGAGATCCTAGACAAATCTTATCATCTTCACTAACCTCTTTCTCATCATCTTCATTCTCATCACTTGAAAACATAATTACTTGTGCACTTGCGAGTGACAAAGATTTCCAAAGATCCATTTCCATCACATAATTTGCACACCAATCCATCGAATAATTATTCTCAAACCTAGGCCAAAAGTTGCACCCATCAAGGGAGGTAATGGGCAACCGGGTCTGAGTTTGAGGCCGATAAAATGACAATTTGAAACAAATCCAATAACAAGTCTTCTATCTTTTACACTATCATGGCAAGGTTTTGTTGGAGGCGCGTAAGTAAAACTATTACTCGTCCTCCCGAAACAATGTACGATGCAATCGAATGTCTCCGCTATTAAAAACCCACAAACGGGCATTGACATCCAATGTTCTTGGGTGATGATTGAATCCCCATGTAAACTACATTTGAATGCAATGTACTCTGATAAGTGCATAATTCATATGATTTTAGTGTCCATTCCATACTTGTTTTAACTATTATTCTTGCATGTATTCATATTATTACTCTTGTTTTCTCTTATTTGCCTCTATTAGGTGATTCATCTAAAAAGGAGCTACAAAGTGCTTAAAAGATCTAGGAAGATAAGTATTCCAAGTATCCAAGTGCCCAAGTCCAAGAGAAGTGGAAGAAGTGCGACAAAAAGGAGCAAAATGCTCAAAATCAAGAGAAGGGCCAAAGACTGATCTTAACTCATTAAAATTAAGGATTTATCATCACCATCTTGAATATAATTTAAAGAGGAAAATAATGCAAAAAGAATGAGGTCATTCCGAGTTCGGACGAAGAAGTTGTGGCCAAAACGAGATTTTATCAAATACCGAAGACAGTAAAGTATGCAAACATGTACGCATACTTTAATTCCGAAAATTTCTGCTGGAATTTGAGGTATGCATACCTGTACGCATACTTAACAAGTATAAAAACGGGTATGCATACTTGTGAAGGCCTAAGGTCACGGTTAGGGTCTTTATTTCGTATTTTCGGGTCGGGTTCTTGAACCGAACTAGATAGTTGATGTCCAAGCAATGTAAACCTACAAAAATAGGTATTATGCCTTTCACATATGATCGATCATCTCATATCACAAGTTCTATATCAAAACTTAGGTTTACCCCTTTAGGGGGAAACCACCATTCTTCATCTTCTTTGTAATATGAGTAGCTAAATCCTTTGTTGATTAAGGATGAATTCAATGTTCTAAGAGTGAAGCTTTATTAAAAATACAAATATATTTGAAGTTTTAATCATCATCGTTTGTTTTCATTATATCTAGGGTTTATGATTGATTCTTAGATTGGTTTGGGTGCGCAACCATATTAGTCTATTAATCATTTTATTGCTAGTAGAGAGTTGATCGATCCGTAATTTTCGTGCATCTCCTACACAAGTAGAGAACATGAGACCTTGCAGATGGATTGTGTACAACAATCGTGTGTGGAAACAACACCAGTAAGTGAACCAAGCGTACTGAGTTTAACTGCTGGAATCAAACCTAAATTCACAAACCCTAAAGCATTCGATCGAGTTACACCTTGTAAGCGTACCTCAAGGCGGCTCAGTTGGATAGAATCCGGTGACTAAGTGTACCTGTTATCCGGTGAAAAAATGAGTTTTGGGGATAGCTAAGCGTACCTGCTATTCTACGGTTGGTGATGAATGGTTCTAACGGAAGATAGATAAGTATTCTAATTCTGTTAACGCTTGGTAACGGCGAAGGATTCCTTAATCATCCCTTTCTTCTTATTGTCCTTTTATTTATCTCAAAACCAATACCCTTTTGTGATTTACTTTATTTTTCTGATTCAAATAACATATCAATTACACAGCTCTCTGTGGGAACGATCTCTTACTACCGTTATATTACCAGTTAATTAGAGGGAAATATATTTATTAATTTGTTGTGCCTACGACAACCATCAAATTTTGGCGCCGCTGCCGGGGAGCAGTCGCTAATTGATTTGTTATTTGTTTAGCTTGTTTTTATCTTTGTTTTTAGATTTTTGTTTTGATTTTCTCTTTCTTGTGAGTCGTCATGTTTCCTTACGGAAATAACATGTACGGAGCACAAGATTACACATACAAAAATGGTAATCAATATGGTTTTTAATCTCATTCATATGACAACTTTCAACCATCCTATTGGTAAAATCAAAACCAATCTTTTGGATATGATCAATATCCCACGGAACCTTACGGATATTCTAATACATGTCAACAACCTTATGACGGGAATGTAAGTGAACAATCAAGAGGATGGAAGGATAGTTATGCTTCTGATCAATTGTTTTCTAGTAATGTGCAGATGACAGAGAGTTTGGAACTAAAAACAAGACATAGTCCTCTTTATCGTGCTTTTCCTTCAATCTTTCCAAAAGAAAAGGTACGGACCAGGCGTGTTAATGTCAGAAAACTTTTTAAGCAATACGAGCAGCTAGAAAAATCAGAAGCATCAGAAGAGACTCTTCAAGAAATTGATAGATCCATACGAACCGAACTTCAACGTCGTTGGGATATGGAAGATGATGAAGTTGACGAAGATTCTGATGAAGATGAACAACCTCTCGAAAATCCTTGCAACAATGATACGATTAGTCCAACTCCGGATCATAATAAAGATCCTTAGCCTATTCAAAAGGAGGAGATTGGGTATGACATATCTATTGTTATAAATGGTGTAACGTACTCAAACGAAGAAATTAGGAGTTGCATCAATGAACTAGACGTTTTAGGAGAGGATTCCGATTCCGATGACGAGGTTGTTGAAGATTGAGAATGAAACCAAATTGATTAAAGTCGTGGAAGACCCAATTGAGCTAGATAAAAATAGTTTGATAGAGGACCACGATATACTTGAGGTAAATAATTCGTTGGAGATAATTAATGAGGATCTGGTACAAGGTTTGTTTAATCCTTTGCTTAATTCTATATCTGTTGATCCTTTCCATCCAATTGAAGTAGCTTCTCAAAGATTTTTTAACCCGACTCTTAAGAAAATACTTCACTTATGATTGGAGTTGTGTGCTTCTAAAGTTTTAGCGAATTATTTTGCTTCTAAATATCCACCACTTGATGTGTTTGATTCGAGTATTGCGCAGGTTCACTGAACTGAGGAACCTTTTGAAGTTCCCGAATTCTATGTTCTCTACCCACTTCCGAGTGTACAAAGGACCAAGTGTGGGGGAAACTTCAATAAAGTGATAGCTTCAATATTTATATCTTGTGCTAATGTTTTTATGAAGCTGTTATTGGAATTGCATATTGTTATTTGGAAGGATTACCAAATTTTAAGATTATTGGTGTACGGACGATAACAATAACGTTAGGCTAACGACGTTAAACCAAGCGCTTCATGGGAGGCAACCCATCGGTTTTGTATTTTCTATCCTTTTTGTTTTTAGTTTTCTTCTTTTGCATATCATATTAGTGTTTCCCACCTTGATTTTACTTAGGATGAGTCATTTACATTGAGGACAATGCAAATTTTAAGTGTGGGGGAGTCTTTTGCATATAGAGTTTTTAGCCTTTTTTGAGTCAAAATTTTGTTCAAATGTAAAACCTCCAACTTGTAGAGATTTTAGAGTCACTAGTGTAGATGGGGCAAAACGAGTTGCTGGTTTTCACGGAATTAAGGAGACGATCGTGCGGAGGAAACTCCTTGAACCGAGCGAACTGTCAAACCTCACAGATGCACTGCAAAGAGGGAGTGCTTTGAATTCGAGAGATCAATCTGTAGGACTCCATCCTAAACCAAGACAATGGCTGTTCCAGAGTCAATTTGGTCACAAGAGAGGATGGGTCGATCTGTAGGAGGGAAGCTGAGAAATGTGTGAGATCAATGGTGATCGAAGATTGTAAGTGTATTGTGTATTCTGCGTCAAGAAATAAGATAAGCTCTGATTGATTGAATTTGCTCTGTTGAGAGTAATTGCTCAGACATTTAGATGTTAATCTCTTGATGTCTGTTTGACGTAAGATTGTCTTATTTTTCAATCATGATTCAGAGACTTATTTATATTGCTATAATTGTAAACACCTTGATCCCATGAAGTGTGACAGTTGCTGGAGTCAAAGAGCGGGGAAGTGGAAATCATGTTAAAACCAGTTTCTCATCGTGCGGAGACTTGGTTGATTTTCCATCCACTACTTTGCTAACTCCTCTTAAATCTCGTGATGAGAGGAAAAGCTGAGAAATCGAAATGGGGTAGAATCTGGTTCGAGACGTGGGCGTCTCTTCGTGAACCCCATGAATGATGCTTCTTGAGATGTTGATGTCAATTGCACAATATTTTAAAAATCAATGTGACCTCACATGCACATATATTAGATCAATGGTGAGCCTTCGAAGATTGATAAGTGTAATTCTGCGTGAAGAATAAGATAAGCAAAACCTCCAACTTAGAGATTTTGATTGCTTTTAATTTTATGAGGGCGAATACATTTTAGATCACCATAGTGGAGACCACCCATTTTATCATCTCTTTGAATTTGCTTGGAGTGCTAGCTTTTTTTTTGATTGAGACTTATTTATTATTGCTATAATTGTTTAAAATTTTATAAAATCAAGACAATACAAGTCAGGAAAATTGAGTGATAGAATCCCATGGAGTTACTTTTCAAGAGAGCGTCCACACACTTCGTGGGAATCTCCCGTATTTTTATTTTAGGTTATCCTTCTTACCTGCCAACGTGTGGTGATTTCTCTCTTATTCCTCGCTCGCACATGAAGATTTTACGCTTAAATGCATTCGAGGACTCCGCGACAGTATGTTAGATTTCATCTCTCGTTTCACTGGAGGACCAAATGTAAAGATACACATACACCTTATCATATTTTACCATCTTTTGCGCTAGAAATCGATATTATCCTGTATTTGTATTTAGTTTAGTTTGTGAATTAAATATTTGTATTAATTAATTTTGTGTTTTTAGGTACAAATAAAGCCTTCCTGAGAATTGAGGAGCCCAAAGAGCGAGCAAGTGGAGTTCTCAAGTAGCAACTCATCTACTAAGACATGGGCTCAGCTACCCACGACCCGGATCCGAGCCCATCTCTCTTCGAGACGTTGAGATTTCTTTTCTCCCTCATTGCTCGGAGATGGTTGATTTGTCCAACTATTGCTATAATTGTAAACACCTTGATCCCATGAAGTGATACGTGAGAAACCTGTTAAAACCAGTTGCTCATTACCCGTGCTCGGAGACTTGGTTGATTTTCCATCCACTACTTGGGGAAGTCGATTGCAGAAGACTTGCTCACATTCTCATCGTGTGTATGAACACACGTGCCGTAGACCGCCAGACCAAAACCCTAGTTAATATCCCCCCATGTGACATGATTGATGTCTCGTGATTGTGGAGTCTGCAAGGAAGACGTGTATTTAGTTAGTCAGTTGTTGACTTTATGAAACGATGAGTCCTTGTATTGCTGAGTCGAACGTGATTTGCAAATGTTCTGAGACTGAACGTGTCTATTGATACAGAGGTATAATTCTCAAGTAAATGTTGATAGTTAAAGTGAGCAAATATTTCTCATTCGATGGATTTTTGAATATTGATAGTTGAACCAATATTCCTTAGTCTGAGCAAATATTGCTCGTTTGATGAATTATTGGTAGCAGGACCAAATGAAATATTAATTTTAAAATACTGGCAACTGAACCAAGTATAATTAATTAAAATGTTGATCATGGGATCAACGTAAAATTATTAGTGTTTGAACATGCTCGGAATTATGAGTCTTGGGTTTGAAACCCTAAATTGTTGATCAATTGCTGATTTATTGAAAATCAACCACGGAGTGAAGGAGGGACTGGCTACATGGGATGATGGATCAACCATGTAGCGCCCAGGTGCTTGAGTGAGCAAATACCAAAGTCTCTTGAAGACCAGTTGCTGAGAGGATGATTAAATGCTGGTTTAATCATTTTAGTAAAAATGCTCGTGTGGGCTTTAGGTGATAAAACCTAATTATGAAGAGGTGAGGGACCGACCAAGGGATCATGAAACCGGCCATGGTTGGTCATGGGACCGTATAACGATCGTTTTATGAAATTCCAAGTTGTTTGGAAGATTTTTAACCTAATGTGAGCAAATTAGGTCAAATGATGAAAGTATGTGGGACCGGCCTCTTGCAAGCCAAAGAGCCAACCTTGGTCGGTCAAGGTAATATGCTCGTGTCACCAAAGTGCTCGTGCCTCAGTCCTGAGAATTTTGATATTTTCTGGCGTGCATTTGAGCAATCATTTGAGAAAATATGAAGAAGTCAAGGTTTTTGCTCAAACTGAGGAAACTTCATAAGATGAAGAAAATAATAATAATAAAATGAAGGAATCATGAAGTGTGGGACCGGCTATGGCCAAGGCATGGTCGGCCAGCCAATAAGCTCGTTCCCATGGCACTTTTCCTAATTTTATATTATTTTCATGATTTTAGGGAAATATCATGAAATCAAGGAATTTGTTGAAACCAAGGAGTTTCCTTGAAGTGAAGGAGTTTCCATGATATGAAGGAAACAAATAATAATGATAATAATAAAATAAGGGCGTGTGGGACTGGCCGACTAGGGCATGGCCGGCTAGGATCCGCTCCCGTGAGTTTTCCCTAATTTTATCTCTTTTCCTTAATGTGAAGGAAATATCATGAAATCAAGGAATTTCATGGGATCAAGGAAATAATAATAATAAAATAATAAGGAATGCAAGGTGTGGACCGGCCACAACTAGGGCATGACCGTCCGGCTAGTGAGCTCGGTCCCGCGACACCTTTCCTAATTTTTTATTATTTCCTTGATGTGAAGGAAATACCATGAAATAATAATACTCATTGATTTCTTGCATTCTTGAGACTTCATCTTTTGGAGTTAATTATGAGCTATTTAGGATGACACTTTAAACCTTTTTAGGTTGAAACAGTTCTTACGGCTATAGATTGAGTTCCACTTCATCATTCTACAATCCTTATATATACGTTCATAATTGGATGCGAAACTCAGGTGCTAGAAATGGCATGGTAGTCGTTTGAAATATTCATCCTCGCAATTTATCATTACTGAATCACTGTCTTTTTATTTTTACAGTTATATGTTTCTCTAAAGTAATTTGGTGGGATCCTGATACTGCCGTGGATGTTGTAGCAAGGTAATCATTGGTTGAGTATTTGAAAGCCCCATAAACAATTGTCTTACACTCATAAAGAGTGAGCCGATGAATATATATATATAAGGCTCATCTTCATTTATCGACATTAATAATTCTGTGATAGGTCCAGAATTTCGGAGTAATCATGAAGTCGATGAAAAAAAAACCTATCATCATTATATAGCAAGTCAAAAAGACTATTGATGAGGTTCTCGACACTTGGATAACAGTATGTGTGAAACGTTGTCCATGTCTCCGTCGCCTAAACAAGCGTGGAATGCAGGATCCAAGGCAACTATCACATACTTGCTGAAAAGGAACATGCACTTAGAGTATCTAATCATGTGGTCTAGTTAAATGGGTGATTCTCTCAACTATTGCGCTATAAATAAGAATCCTTTGACGACATTCATACAAGTATTGTGGGTAACATCTTTCACTTTAGTCAACATTTGCACACTTCACTTTTCTATTTCCATTTTCTTATCTATCCATGTGATTTCAGTATATGAGTGTTGTGGCAAACGTTGCAACAATTACGATGACTATCTTAGTAGAGTTTTGCAATCAGGTTTAATGTCACACGTAAGTAATTGCTTGTGTGTGATGATTTGGAATGTATGTGGGATGTTTACAGTTAAAGAACTTATGCAAGCTAATTATTTGGCTTTCTACTTTGTGTCTATCCTTAGTGTTTCTTCCAAGGAAAGAAATTGGAGTAGGTTTTGTGGGTATACCTCTTGTAAACCCTCATGAGACTATAACTCGTCCACTAGGGACACCTAGGGGTTTAAAGGCTTGTTATACATGCTAAGTGTAACCGTTTTCTCAACGACAGGGAGTTGTTGTATTTAGGATTACTTTTATTTAATTTGCTCGAGGACTAGCAAAAGCTAAGTGTGGGTGAATTTGATAAGTGCATAATTCATATATGATTTTAGTGTCCATTCCATACTTGTTTTAGCTATTATTCTTGCATGTATTCGTATTATTACTCTTGTTTTGTCTTATTTTCCTCTATTAGGTGATTCATCCAAAAAGGAGCTACAAAGTGCTGAAAAGAGCTAGGAAGAGAAGTATTCCAAGTATCCAAGTGCCCAAGTCCAATAGAAGTGGAAGAAGTGCGACAAAAAGGAGCAAAACGCTCAAAATCAAGAGAATGGACAAAGACTGATCTTAACTCATTCAAATTAAGGATTTATCAACACCATCTTTAATATAATTGAAAGAGGAAAAGAATGAAAAAAGAATGAGGTCATTCCGAGTTCGGACGAACAAGTTGTGGCCAAAACGAGCTTTTATCGAATACTGAAGACAGTAAAGTATGCAAACGTACGCATACTTTAATTCCGAAAATTTTTGCTGGAATTTGAGGTACGCATACTTAATAAGATAAAAACGGGTATGCATACTTGTGAAGGCCTAATGTCACGGTTAGGGTCTTTATTTCGTATTTTCGGGTCGGGTTCTTGAACCGAACTAGATACTTGATGGCCAAGCAATATAAACCTATAAAAATAGATATTAGGCCTTTCACATATGATCGATCATCTCATATCACAAGTTCTACATCAAAACCTAGGGTTTACCCCTTTAAGGGGAAACCACCATTCTGCATCTTCTTTGTAATATGAGTAGCTAAATCCTTTGTTGATTAAGGATGAATTCAATGTTCTAAGCGTGAAGCTTTATTAATAATACAAATATATTTGAAGTTTTAATCATCATCGTTTGTTTTCATTATATCTAGGGTTTATGATTGATTCTTAGATTGGTTTGGGTGCGCAACTAGATTAGTATATTAATCATTCTATTGCTAGTAGAGAGTTGAGCGATCCGTAATTGTCGTGCATCTCCTATACAAGTAGAGAACATGAGACCTTGCAGAGGGATTCTGTACATCAATCGTGTGTGGAAACAACACCAGTAAGTGAACCGAGCATACTGAGTTTAACTGCTGGAATCAAACCTAAATTCACAAACCCTAAAGCATTCGATCGAGTTACACCTTGTAAGCGTACCTCAAGGCAGCTCAGTTGGATAGAATTCAGTGACTAAGTGTACCTGTTATCCGGTGAAAAAAGGAGTTTTTGGGATAGCTAAGCGTACCTGCTATTCTACGGTTGGTGATGAATGGTTGTAATGGAAGATAAATAAGTATTCTAATCCTATTAACGCTTGGTAACGACGAAGGATTCCTTAAT
This sequence comes from Papaver armeniacum, assembly GCA_023531295.1. NCBI lineage: Eukaryota > Viridiplantae > Streptophyta > Magnoliopsida > Ranunculales > Papaveraceae > Papaver > Papaver armeniacum. The sequence goes on from JAJJWW010004226.1 coordinate 141,699, forward strand.
CATCCCTTTCTTCTTATTGTCCTTTTATTTATCTCAAAACCAATACCCCTTTGTGATTTACTTTATTTTTATGATTCAAATAACATATCAATTACACATCTCTCTGTGGGAACGATCTCTTACTACCGCTATATTACCAGTTAATTAGTGGGAAATATATTTATTAATTTGTTGCATTAACGACACGCATCATACTCCGATGCCACCCCTGCATATCCTCTTGGACCTCCTCTCATCATTGTCTTGTAGAATTCTTTGTTCCGGCGTAGGGTTTGTAACAATCATTGCCTAATATAGTTGACTTCATTTTCTTGGGACACCGGATTGTTCCCTTCTTTAAAAGGACCAAGTTGTTCCGCCGTGATGTAATATCCATAGGTTCCATCACCTTGTACGTCGTCCATTGCTACAATATGCTCATAAATTACCGGTGGTAGGTCTACCAAGTAGTTATCGTATATAAAATTGATAGGCCGCAAATAGTTACCTGACTTATCTCTTTTGGGTCCTCTCATCCTACCAATTTCATGTACAATCCTTTTCTCCTTTATCTTGGTTTGTGAAGGATACATCTTACTCTTCCCCTTGACGTCCTCTTTACTATCCTTTGCTTGTGACGGACATTTATTTTCCTTGACCTCTTTGTTACTTGTTTCGCCATTTTGAATACTTGGACGACCACGTTTTCTTGGAACTTTCACTTCTTCCTCATTCATCTACTTCTCAATTTCATTCTTTGCCTTTTCATACCTTGCATCATGGTAGTCAACGCCGGATGGATCCCTAAAGGTAGCAAATAATGCCTTGTTTGCTTGTCTAGTTTGGAAATTATTCATTTTCTTACTTTTCCTACCTTTCGGGACCTCCTTCTCCGGTTCCAAAATATTATCTTGGGTGAAGGGATACATGACCGGCATCATGTTGTGCCATAGGATTTGTTTTTGAGCTCGGAACATCTTCCTATACATTTCCGCTTACTTTTTCCCATTTGTCGTGTCCCAAATCTCTAGATCATCATCGTCGTCTTCGGTTGGGAGAGGATCAAAGTTTAATTGTTTCCAACAAGGATCAATATCCTCAAATGGTATAATACCATCCTTGTACTGAAGTATATCATGGCGGCATGGAAGTCCCATATATGTCTTCATTTTACAAACACACTCTTCCTCCAAGTTAGCGGATAATGTCTCAATCGAATTTACTTCTTTCATCAATAAGTCAATGCATAGATGGGAGACTCTATAAGTTATTCCCCGTAGAAATTTACTATCATAATCTTTATGTTTGAACATAAGATTATGTTCAAATGTCGCTTTAATTATCACAACATCACTTTTGAAATATTCATCAATTGCATCAAATACCGTGACAAACGTGTCAACGCAACCAAAAAGGTTCTTCTTCAAACGATAATGAGTCGACTCTACCATACTTGTGGCTTGGTTGTCTAAGTGTTTGTGTCGATTTGTGAAACAAGCCACAAACCTTTCTTTATTAGGTTCCAACACATCTTTATCCTAGACGGTGCCATTTGTGCTCGTGTCATTTTATCCACTTCTAGCATTTCGTTGGGTTTGAGTCGCGCTACTTTTGCATGTCCATGAAGGTCACGTGGACGTGGGTGGTTATGACGACAATCCATAGTTTTATTCATAACCCAATATTCATCATCTTTATTCAGGGACTTATTCTTATTTTTGAGATTGAAAACGATCTTGAAAGGGCACTTTGTTTTCTTCGTCTTTGTCCTATTCTTTCTCCCGGTCTTCCCAACATATACGAAACCCTTTCTAGCCTTGCTATCGCCGGTTCCACTTCGCTCACAAATCATTTCAAATCGATCATCTCGGCTTTGTCGTCCTTTAACTAGTACGCAATTTATCTTCATTGCGTGTTCCTCAGCCCAAGCATGTGCTTCGGGTTTAGTTTTCCATGTCTACGTTCATTCAAACACAAATAATTAGTAAGAAAAACTTCGGAATATTCCGACAACATTAAGGTAAACACCAAGTTTTTACATACCAAATCATTTTGGAAGTGATCCTTAGTATCTTCGTGAATTACGTCTACTGGATCAGGTTGATTTTCCATCGGTACAGGTCCACCAAGCACGATCTACAAAGAATATCACAAGGTTAGATACTACAAAGACAAATTAATGGTTAGGTTCGACTTATACGATAATCATAACATGTGTTGAACCTAGTACATTTATAAGGTTCGGCTTATACGATAATCATAACATGTGCCGAACCTAGTACATTCATAAGGTTCGGCTTATACGATATTCACAATATGGGTTGAACTATTAACAAATTATGAATCCAACAATTATTAATGGTATGTTCGGCTCTTAGGATATTCATTAAATAAGCCGAACCAATAACATGTTTTCTTCCATAACTCTCAGGAATAGGTTCGGCTTGTTATGAAACTTTCATATAAGCCGAACTAGTATCTAGCAAATAGGTTGGAAGTGGAAAATATATGTTCGGCGCATAACGTAAACAATTTCAGATAGCCGAACTGTTCATCATTTGGGTGGGTTCGGCTCATAATTTTAAGTCGAACATCATCCTGGTTCGCCGAACCATGATGAAAATATACAAACTTTTGATGATTTCAAGCTACAAAAGTGAGATTAAACATATGATAGAAGTGTACCTGTGAATTAGAAGCATTGGGTTCCTCATCAATGTCTTCATCATCTGGATTTGGCTCATAAAAATCATCATCTTGAGTTTGTGTTTGAGTTAGAGCTTAAGCTGGAGTTTGAGTTTGTGTAAAATCATTCTCATAATCTAAGAAATCAGCCATTTCCGGATCATTGTTGTAGTTGATGTGTATTTTCCTAGGTTTTTTAGATGAATAATGACCCTCCTCATCCTCCATTGAATCAAGATACAAATTTGTTTCTCACTTTCTCCTTTTCCTTCTCCTTCTCTGCTTCTCAATAAAAACCTAAATTTTTTTTCCCCAAAATTTTTCATCTACACAAACCTTTACAATTAAATTATCTTAATCACTAATCAAGAATATTAATCACTAATCCAGATTATTAACACCAATACTGAAAGGGCAGATTTATCATTACCAAAAATATTTGGTTAAGGGGCTTTTGATTTTGCTATTTACAACCATTTTTTGTCTTTATTCCGCATGCCTTGAAATTTTTTGGTATGCCCTAAAACAGGGTTAAAAAATAATTACAAAAACTTATTGATAAAATTCCTTGATGATGTAACTATTCACATTATGTTTTGTTCTGAAGTGGAAAAGGGGTTTGGTGATTGAAGTTTCTTACACTGCGTATGAAAGACTGGGTTGAGGTATTGCCTTAATGCATCAAGAATTCAAGGAGGACCATGAGAACCACGCCTTTTTGGATAAACTTTAAGCATTACATAATCACAATTATCATTTTAGGCATCTAGAAAATTAGCTTCATTCATGATTCATAGGTTTGTTTTAAGTGCTAAACCTCTGTTGAACTGAAACTTTGTCAAAAACTTCCTATCTGTTTTCCACTCGTGCGATTTAACGAGGATTCAATTCGGTGACGGATACCTCATTCACACTCCATGCATCTTCCATTGCTTGATCTGAAACACAATATGCAGGGCGTGTAGGTATCGGCAGTGTCATTGAGTTGCTATTAAGCATTAAAATGACTGAGGCCATCGTCGGTCTATCTGCAATACTGTCTTGAACACATAGTAGGGCAATGTGGACACATCGCATAAATTCACTTCTGGAACAGTTCTCTTTCAATGTTGAATCTAACAGTTCCATAGCTGTATCTTCTTGCCAATGTCTCCATGCCTGGAAAATAAAAATAAATGCATTCCCGGTTTTAGAGAGAAAAAATACTCTCTCAAGCTGAATCTAATTGTTGTAGGGAAAAAAGACAGATATACTCACGTATGTCAGAAGATCTTGTGCACCACCTGCTACGGATTCGTAAAATGAAGTGTTCTTCTTTCCACTAAGAATCTCAAGAACTAAGACACCAAAACTGAAAACATCTGATTTTACAGAGAAACGTCCTTGCAATGCGTACTCTGGAGCCATATATCCACTGAAATATCAAATGCAATGTATAAGATTTCCACAGCTTGTCTCAGCATATAGGGAATGAATTTAACTATGTTTGTATGAAGTAGTTTCATGGTTTTTTAAACTTACTATGTTCCAACGACTCTCATTGTATTAGCTTGAGTTTGGTCTACCAAAAATAGCCTAGCCATGCCAAAATCTGAAATTTTTGGGGTCATTTCCGCGTCTAATAATATATTGCTCGTTTTGAGATCCCGATGAATAATCCTGAGTCGAGAATCCTCATGAAGATAAAGGAGACCTCTAGCAATTCCTCCAATAATCTTGTATCGTCTTTCCCAATCCAAAGACGTTTGTTTCGCAGTATCTACACCCATTTATCCAGTAAAATTATCAACTTATTTGGCCACTCTATTAACATATTACCGAATCAATCCATGTTTTCTTACAAAGAAAAGCAAAGCATACATACCAAATATGAAGTGATCGAGACTTGCATCCATTAACTCGTACACAAGCAGTTTCTCTTGTCCATGTAAACAAAAGCCTAATAGTCTGACAAGATTCCTATGCTGAAGTTTTGCTAATAATAAGACTTCATTCTTAAATTCATGATCACCTTGACCTGAGCTTTTAGAAAGTCTTTTCACGGCTACCTCTTGTCCATCACGCAGTGTGCCCTGAAGATACCAACAAACAAGTACAAAAAATTCAGCTATTGATATACTTTGAACTCTGATTGAATTGAAATGTTTCAAAATACACGTACCTTATAAACAGGGCCAAATCCACCTTCTCCAAGCTTATTAGCCTCGGCGAAGTTATTAGTTGCATCCCTTACCATATTGAAATTGAACTGTACTGATTCTGCACTTTGAATATCTTGGTCCATATTTGGAACTATAGTAGTAATGACTTGATCAGCGCATGTTTTTAAAGAGAAAGGTATAGAGACATAGAGCTATGTTATGAAAGCCGCATCAGCCAAGACGCCAAGAGGGCGCCTAATCTTATAAAGCGCCCAAGGCGCTAAATTTTGAGCATTTTTTTAAATTTTATTTTGGCTGCCTTAGGCATGCCTAGGCGCTAGGCAAGGAGAGACGAAGGGCTTGGCGCCTCGCCTCGCCTAGCGCCTCACACAACATAGACATAGAGTCATATTCAAGGTTACCTACCGTAGTATTTGCCGTCATCTGTCCTCTTTCTCTTATGGAAACAGAACCACCAAACAGCAAAGAATGATACTAGTAGCGCAATTCCTGAAGGAACGGCGATACCAACAGCTAGTTTCATCGAATTAATCCCATTTGCTACACATTTATCAACGAATATGAAATAAAATCATTTCTGAAAGGAACACTCAATATCTAATATCAGAACTAAAGTTTAAGAAACTCATTCAAAGTACTTACAGTTAGTCGAATTTGAAGGTGATTGTAGAACTGAAGGAGGTAATATTAAAGGAGTTGGAGTTAGAGCTTGAGCTTCAGTAGTATACAAAGATTTCCCATAAAAAGTATAGACCTCGAATCGAAAAGTACAACTTGGAGTAAGAACTCTAGCCCCCTTTGAATCAGTACAACAAGATAACGTCCCAATAGCTTTTCTAAGACATACCTCACATAAACTTGGTGTTATATCCGGTGTACACTGAACCATGGCATAGACTTGATTGGTACTCGAGTAATTTGTCGAACCAGTCGCATATAAAGAAGGTCCTCTGGAATTATCATTCACAGCTTTAACCACTAAATCGTTTAGCAGTCCAAGAGTTAAGTTTAAAAATTGATCCGGGTTTTCGAAATCAGCCATAGTACGCAAACCCATTGTTTGGTGCTTGATCCTTGCGAGAGAAATAATACTTATCTGAATATCTCAAAACACATCCATTGTAAAACATAATAGCTCCTTTGGAATTTGGACACCCATCATCAGTATCCTTCACCACTTCATCAGTTGCAAGCTGAACGCATTTTGAACAGATATCCGGTGAAATATCCTCCCGACAGTGTAACGATCCGTAAACAGTATTCGGGCTTTCTCCGGTTGTGATGTTACGGTAACCATACCGAGGGACTGTGTCGTTGTTTGTGAATGTAGTTGAGAGAGAAGAAAGTAAGAGATTGAGATTGGCTTTGTATGGACTGTTTGCAGTGAAATTACTTCCTGTACAAACGCTCCAAGCTAAATAATAGGGTTCAGGCTCCTGAGCTTGTGCAGTTATAATTTGATCATGGTTGTATGATATGAACATCAATATGAAGATAACGAGATTATCAGAGAAACCCATTTCTTGATTTTCTGATGAGATGTTGAAAATCGTGTATGAATAAAAAATGTCAAACTTAAGGATATTATTGTGCAATTGGGGTTGGTTTTGAACGATAGAGATGCATTTTATTATATGTTTTTTGAAGCATAACGACAGAAATGTATGCTCTTATATCTTTATAATAGGTAGAGTGCTGGTCTGGCTTGGTGGCATTTTGCAAATTGCAGAGTACGATATATACCGACTCCCAAGAGGATTCAGATGTATATATATTATTTTTTGCAAGCCAAAACATAACAAACGAAATCTTTTTGTTTAGAATCATTAAGTCAACTTCTGCAGTGCTGTACATCATGCATTTTTAATGGCAATGATTCGAAATTGACAGGAGTACGTAAGGTTTGAGCCTTTGAGCAAAATGGCTTTTCGCGTTTTTATTTTATCAAAGTTTTACTGTTTAGTGAATTCGCACTTATAGTGTGTGAAAATTTAGGCTGTCAATCTTGCTTATGGTCACCATATTCATTGAATGTCAAAGTAGGCGTCACTGAAACCAACTCACATGCGGCCGCATTCCAATAGCCAGCAATTTGCAAGCTGCAAGTTTCAACAAATGCGACATGGAAGTATGTGTGAAACGACAAAAGTACACGGAGATCTAAGATTCTGCAAAAAAGAGAGAAGATAAGAACGTTTTTACTTTTGACTTTCAAAAGGTCTTTTTCAGAGTGCAAAGAGTCAAATATCCGGCGGGAAAACGGCCGGGAATTTTTAACGGAAAAGTGAGAACGCCCCCTATTTCTTTGCTTGTCAAATTCAACGCCATTTGGTGTTGGATGATGCTTAATTGAAGACGACTCGATTCATTAGTTGTAAACATAGAAATGATGTCATATGTATTATAAAACAATTGCACAAAGCCGCCAAGCAAGGCCACCGCACTCAACCTAAATACAAAATGATAACCACAAAGAAAAATGCAATCATTCACAACAACCAAACCCCAATTTACTTAGACAATGTTGAAGAAATTTCAATATTTCTATTCAAGCATCACAGCAGAGTGTCAATTCATATTCATATACTGATTTTTTTTGAGTTCTCATCAAATAAACAAAAAAAAAAGAGCCAGCAATGGGTTTCTTAAATGAACTCATTATTTTGATTTTGATGTTCATAGCAGCTGCACAGGCTCAGGAACCTACACCAAATTATTTAGCTTGGAACTTCTGTATAGATGGTAATTATACTGCAAACAGTACATATCAAACCAATCTCAATCTCTTACTCTCTTCTCTATCAACCACATTCACAAACAACAACACAGTCCCTCGGTACGGTTACCGCAACATTACAACCGGAAAAGGCAAAGATACGGTTTACGGATCGTTACACTGTCGGGAGGATGTAACACCAGATGAGTGTTCCGATTGTGTTCAGCTTGCAACGGAAGAAGTGGTGAAAGATACTGGTTGTCCAAACTCAAAAGGAGCTATTATGTTTTACAATGGATGTGTTCTAAGATATTCAGAGAAGTATTTCTTCTCAATGCTGGAAGAAACACCGTATATTGAACTTATAAGTTCAGATACAATCACAGACCCATCGCCATTTTTGGACACAGTATCTGGATTACTAGATAATTTAGTGATTAAAGCTGTTAACAATACTTCTAATAGTCCTTCTTTATTCGCAACTGGTTCGACCAATTACACGAGTTCTGATGAAGTCTATGGTATGGTTCAGTGCACACCAGATCTGACACCAAGTGTCTGCAATACATGTCTTAGATCAGCTCTTGCGCGTTTATCCAGCTGTTGTTTTGATACACAAGGGGCTAGAGTTCTTTATCCAAGTTGTACTTTTAGATTTGAGATTTATACATTTTATGGCGACTATATGTATACGAACAATACTACTCCAGCACCGCCTCAATTTCTATTGCCTCCAGCTCCACTACCATTACCTCCTCCAACTCTGCAATCTCCATCAAATTCAACAAACTGTGAGTAGTACTTTGACATATTTTGATTTAGCTCATAGCTATGTTGTGTGAGGCGCTAGGAGAGTGAGGCTCCTAGACTTTTGCCTCGCCTCGCCTAGCGCCTAGGCACCCCTAAGGCGACCAGAAAAAACAAAAAAAAAAAGTAGCGGCTCACTTTTTGGCGCCTTGGCGCTTTATTAGCTAGGCGCCCCTTGGATGCCTTGGGCGGCTTTCACAACATTGGCTCATAGTGTTGACTGATTGGTTGGTAATTGTGTAGCAAATGGAAATGATTCGTCGATAGTACTTGCTGTTGGTATTGCGGTTCCTTTGGGAATTGCAGTACTACTATCCTCCATTGCTGTTTGGTGGTTTTGTTTCCATAAGAAAAAGAAGATAAATAACAACTATTCTGGTAAGTAGCACACAAGTTGATTTAACAGTCTCTTTCTCTTTTTTCACTCATTTACCCGTCTTGCTGATCAAATTCTATTATTACTTCTGTGGAGTTCAGACCCAGATATGGATCAAGATACTCAAAGTGCACAATCACTGTTATTCAACTTCAGTATTATAAGTGCTGCAACAAATAACTTCGCCGAGGCTAATAAGCTTGGGGAAGGCGGATTTGGCCCAGTTTATAAGGTACATTTATTGAAACATTTCAATTCAAACTTAATATGAACATTCAAAATTTCTTTTATGTTGGTTCTTAAGAATTTTGGTTTCTTCAGGGTACATTGTCTGATGGACAAGAAATAGCTGTAAAAAGACTTGCTAAAAGTTCCGGTCAAGGGGACCGAGAGTTTAAAAATGAAGTTATATTACTAGCTAAACTTCAGCACAGGAATCTTGTCAGACTATTGGGTTTTTGTTTACATGGAGAAGAGAAGCTACTCATCTATGAGTTGATGAACGCAAGTCTTGATCAGCTCATCTTCGGTATGTATATGTTTGTTTGAGTGATATGATATGTAAACCACCTGCAGTAGTACAAAAAAAAAAATAGCAGCTGAGGCTGATAATTTTGCTGGATGAATGTCTGTAGATCCTGTGAAACGGACGTCTTTGGATTGGGAAAGACGATACAAGATTATTGGAGGAATTGCTCGAGGTCTTCTATATCTTCACGAGGATTCTCGAGTTAGGATTATTCACCGAGATCTCAAAACTGGCAATATTCTATTAGCTGAGGACATGACTCCAAAAATTTCAGATTTTGGCATGGCTAGACTTTTTCATGTAGACCAAACTCAAGCTAATACAATGAGAATTGTCGGAACATAGTAAGTATACCAAAGAAACTACTTCAAATCATTTACAAATTCCAACAATGTTATACAAGGATTGGTAACGAATTGACACAATGTTGAGACTTATTCGGTGAATTTGATATTTCAGCGGATATATGGCTCCAGAATATGCATTGCACGGACAATTCTCTGTGAAATCAGACGTTTTCAGTTTTGGTGTCTTAGTTCTGGAGATTATTAGTGGAAAAAAGAACACTGCATTCTATGAAGGAGGTGCTCAAGATCTTCTGACTTATGTGAGTTAGCGTGTCTTACTTTTATTTGACGCAAATTGTTATTTTTTTACAACTCTTAGATTCAAGTTTGTGAGAATTCTTCATTCTAAATCAAATGAGAAATGTATCATTGCAGGCATGGCAATACTGGCAAAAAGGATTAGTCATGGAACTATTAGATTCAAGTTTGAAGGAGAATTGTTCAAGAAGTGAACTAATGAGATGTGTGCACATTTCACTATTGTGTGTCCAAGACAATGTTGCTGATAGACCTACCATGGCCTCAATCATTCTAATGCTTGATAGCAACTCCGTGACTCTCCCATTACCTAAACGGCCTTCTTATTTTGTGTCAGATCTTGCAGTGGAAGATGCGTGTAGTCTTGAGGTATCAGATACTGATATAGATCCTCACTAACATTAGATGAACACCAACTCTTCCTTGTGTATATGTTTGATAAATCAATCTGTTATCAATTATACTCCTCTGTAAGATATCCCAGATTATTTTGGGATTAAGATGTAAACATAAACCAATTTTTAAATTAGTGGCACTTGTTGATTGGTTTAAAAAGGTCTAGTAGGTACATTTCTATATAGACGAACAAAGAAAGAATTTTTCACTTCAACTGCTACTTGAGAGACGTTGTGGCAAGGGATCAAGGGTTTAATGGAACAGTGCATTAGTTCTGCAATGTCGTTACGCTATTTTTCTAAGATACAGGCAGGAGTAACCTATTATGACCGTTGAATAGGTTTTAGGATGACTTGATCACGTGGCCTCTAAGTGTTATGTCTTGACAAACAAGAACAATTCTATCTAATGAGATCCAACCTCCCAAATGTTGTCAAAGACTCTAACCAAGATAGCGCCAACTGCAACATCATTTCTAGCTCAACAGTTTGAAATTCTGCAACTCAATTCAGTTTCCACCAACATTTGAAATTGTAATACCGTCTTCATTATTTTGTTTTATTTTTGATACTACCATCTTCATTATTCATGAATCCTAAACTAGAAAAAGTAGATGTTGAAGCATAGTGATCAATCGGATTACAGGACCGTCTTTACTTGCTTTTTGCTATATTACGAATTTGTTAAGTTCCAGCTATCACAATAGATTCATTTATTAGAACAAATTTGGTATGACAAAAAAACTAAACAATAAACTGAAGAACCTCACAGTACAGGGAAAACGAATATGTTGTTCAACTGCATTTTCATTGTGTGAGCAGCATCCAACAAAAGCCTACATGGGAGTAATTAACTTACTTATTTGGATAGTCAGGTATAACCTGGTTAGCTTTCTTGGGATAGGTCTTCCACGAACAACTTACAAACTCGTTCTCAGTCATATCCGAAAACTGGTTTAATCAGCAAGTGGAGGAACGGCCGCTTTTGTTCCACCAGTTGCAAAAGCGAGCTCTCTCCTTAAAAATACCAAACCTAAACTTAAAAGCTTTCTCATCTTCCACATCAAAATGGTGATCGAAATATGAGAGCCACTTCAAAAACAAAGCAAGGAGCTTATCCTCAGAATTGGCAATATCATCGGTTACCTCTAGATCTTCACGTAGCTTTTTTAACTTTTAGTTCACGGAGCTTAGCCTCAGCCTCATAATTGTCGTTCACCTTTAAAGCTGCAAGGTCACGAAGTTCCTCTCCAAATTCCTAAGGACGTTTCAGATTAGAAGCACGAACAGGAGGTTTTTGGCTGATTAGGCCACGCAGCAGTCTCCTCTGACGGATCGATGGTATATCACGCCATGTTATTACACCAGTTGCAGGAAGACATCTGGGAGTTAAATCACTAGATCTAAGAGCAGATATTAGAGGAAAGGAGGAAGAAGTCGCCATTAAGAACAGAAACAGAAGAAGATTTCAGGAATCAATGAGAGATTTTGATGAACTTTTTTGAGTTTTGTTTTTCCACTTTCTTTCTCAAAAAAATAAAAATAAAATTGAACTGAGCCGCTCTTTAAGTTTGTGAGCATAAACTTAAATCTGCTTTGCTGACGTCCCAAGATGCAACTCGGCCCTAACAAGATGCAACCCAAATTTGTGTGCACATCTCACTATTGCGTGTCCAAGACAATGTCGCTGATAGACCTATCATGGCCTCAATAATTCTAATGCTTGGTAGGAACTCCGAGACTCTTCCACTTGCAGTGGAAGATGCATGCAGTCTTGAGGTATCAATTACTGAAATAGCTCCTTGCTAACATTAGATAAACACCAACTCTTGCTTATATACTATGTCTAATAAGTAATCAATTACTCATCCACAAGGTATATGTCACATTCTGTTGGAATAAAAATGTAAACATAAACTCTAGAGTTGCTCATTACAACTGCTCCTGGGGGTTTTCAATGAATCAACAACCCCATTTTCCCAACTCATATAATACATTCTTCAGGCAAAATGATGAGATACTTGATTGGAATCCCCACACAATTCATAATTTGAAAATTCTAAAACTTAATTCAGTTTCCACCAACATTTTGGTTTACAATACCCTCTTCATTATTCTCAAAATTCTGAATCTACAGAACAAGTAAATGTCGAAGCGTGGTGATCAATATCAATTGGATTACAAGACCGTCTTTAGTCACCTTATAGTATATTATGAAATCGTTAATTTCAAGCTATCACGATGGATTCATTTATTACCACAATTTAGGTATGTATGACAAACAAATTGAACAATACACTGAAGAACCTCAAAGTACAGGGAAAACGAAAATGTTGTTTAACTGCATTATCATTGTGTGAGCAGACAATAAAAGGAGGATGTCTTCCTATCCTAGTTTAATAAAAAAAAATGAAATTATGGATGAATATCTAGAAGTTATTGATTACAAATCGGTAGAAAAGTTGTGCCCTAAGCCTTTCTCTCTAAAACCCAAAATGCTACCCAATTGAGCAAAAAACTTGCAGAGGTGTTTACAGAAGAGATAAAGTTATCATACAAGGAGAAAACTGGTATTAGTTGTAGCTGTTGGATGTTTACATTGGAGATAAAAGAAACTTCAATATTACAGTTCGTGGATCACATTAGACAATGACAAGAGCCGAAATGTAAATACGTTTCGGAATGGATCAGATCACCACCTTCTTACTAATGATGTGAGTAACTGCAGCAACAAACAAAAATGTATTTCAGTATTTAAGATTCAAACCATTGTTTCACATGTTTAATTACAGAAGAAGTAACAGGCAAGGAATATAAACCTCTGTTCAAAATCTTATGTTTAACAGCTTAACACTATCAGTAGAAGCAAATTCCCGGATCACTGTGTTTATGAACAAAATTTAAATAAAACCGAAATCAACTGAATTAAGTCGAGTCAAGGGTTGGACTGGCACAGGGTCAGCCCCATACTACGTCCTCGGATAAGAGAGAAAGAAAGATCAGTTTCTCCACAGGACACTAGGACAGAGGTCTTCGGTGGCTGTTAACATTATGTCACCTCTCTTTATTTGTCTGGAGTACTCTCAGACGAGAAACATTTCCATGTTATTTCAATTTTAATGCCTTAGATGTGTATAAACAGGACAACATCCTAATAGGTCTGACTTATTCATATATTTTTGCTACTTCCAACCATCAACACAATCAGAGAATCTTGTGAACTGCTAATCATAGGCAAAATTGAAGAACTTCTAGACTGCAATTTCCTAGTGAAACATAATACTTTGTTGAAAACTTCCATACACTACAGAACAAATTGATTGGTTGAGTAGTAACCATTGCTTTACCTCAAAGAGTTCAAATGCACTCCCGCTCCTGTACGTATCATCTTTCTTCTTCTTATCATTGGGGAGGACTTTTAGTAATAGTGCTCTCCACCCGATCAGAAAAACTGCAGTGCTTGCCATGGTAACTAGCATAAAGCTCACTTTTGGAATATGGCCTGCTGTTGTACTCCTAATAACAATCCCTAACTGCCCAATACAAATGATAAATGTCAAGACTAAAGACGCCAGTTGTAGACAAGGTAATCGTGAATGTACAAAAAGAATATAACATAAATGCAAGAGACTTGATTCATGTATAATGGTCTGTTCGTATACACCGACATACACATTATGCCAACTACTTATCAAGACCCCAGTTTTCAACCAGGTGATGGTGAATGTTCAAAAAGAACACAGCATGGAAATGCAAGAGACTTGATTCAACTTATATACACGCTATATCAACTTCTTAATCGATACCGAATAAAACACTTCATTTTAGTTCTCACTATCAGGTTTGCAAGAAATTATCCCAAAAAAAAATCAGACCATTTATCTCATAGTTAAAGTCATCGAACCAGACGGATTGTAGTTATATCTTTCATGACTATGGCATGGCTACGCTACACAAACAAATTAAAGGCGAAGCGAAACTAACCGGAATCCCCACGGCCCACGATTTGGTAGCCGCAGTAAGAGCTTTAGAGAAACCATTCATTCCTCTCCCATCCTCTCCATAACCTCCAAGGAAATAAGCACTTAAAAACCATCCTGAAAGAAAAAAAAATCCAGGAAATTAAGAAACAAAGAAAAACAAAATTGAGAAATCCAAACAACAAGGATAACAATCCTGTACCAGCAATGAAAGGGTCAGCTGTACGGAGAGTCTCAATGTCAAAAACAGGAAAACCATGGCTGAATCTTCCAATTGCAGAGAATAAAAGCAGTGCTAATACATCCCCACCAGAGAGAAGAGCAATACGACTGTAAAAATTTCAACAAATGGGTAGTCAAATTTCATATTGAAAACCAAGAATTTAAAACCAAATTAAAAAAATGAAGTAAAATTATGATAAAAATTACCCCCATTTATTAATTTGCAAAGATGAACTAGGTTTATCAAACTGAATAACTCCTTCTAAAGGAACACTTTCTTCACCTACACGAACAGTTTCATTGAAAGGAGGAGGAGGAGAGGGAGCAGGGTTTAGAGGTTGTTTTGTAGTTGCAGAAGAAGAAGGTGAATCATTCTTTGATTCTGCATTTGCTACTATAAGATTAAAAGGTTTGTTTGAGTGGTTTTTAGATGGGAATTTGTGTTTTTTAGAGAAGAGCGGAGGGTTTGGTTTTGGGAATTGAGGATGAGATGAGATTGTATATCTTCTGGTTGATAGACTTCCTCCATTCGGTGCTTGTGATAGGAGCAACATGATGTTTTCTACCTCTTTAAGTTCCTGTTTGCCAAACCAATGCTTTTCTCTTTGTTTATTTCCTTCATTGTATTACGGTCCACGAATTAGTGTCAGAGTTGTTGGTCCTTTTTGTTGACCTACATGGAGTCATCGACAGTATTTGCTTCCTTGAAGGCGCCAGTGTTTTTGGGGAGCTTTTCTAGCAGGATTATAATAGCACCAAGGCTTCCAAATCAATCCCTGGAAAAACCGGAAATTAAAAAAAATATATATATATTCACAAAAATTTAAAATTTTCAAATCAAACTAACTAATGTTTTAAGAACCGGACCGGACAATGAACCGGTAAATTTACTGGATCAGGGTCAACTGGTTCAACCAGTGGGTTAATCGGGGTTATTGGGTTAGATATATAGAGGAAACTAGGTAAAAACAGAAAAAGAAAAATACGTATGGAAAAAAAAAAAAGACAAGGAACAAAAACCTTAACGACTGCTACAGTGAGAGCAAAAATAACAAAAACTCAAACTTAGAATTAACAGTCAATCGAACATGAAAAACTCAAGCAAGATCAATAAGAAGCAACAACAGAAAGGTGACTTCAAGAAGGAAACTAAAGCACATCATAAGAA
Source organism: Papaver armeniacum (assembly GCA_023531295.1). NCBI lineage: Eukaryota > Viridiplantae > Streptophyta > Magnoliopsida > Ranunculales > Papaveraceae > Papaver > Papaver armeniacum. The sequence goes on from JAJJWW010004226.1 coordinate 157,323, forward strand.
TCATGTTTCGTAGTATCAGTTTCAACAAGGCGTTTTCGATTACACTTGTTGTGGAGAATAGGAGGAGAAATTAGAGGCAAACCCTAATTCTCAAATCCACTCTCAAGCTCTGGCTTTCAAATCTGCAAATCTCCTAGATGAGTTCCTAATTCCTTCAAGTTTAGTTGGTGTTTAGCGTTTAATTTCTATTGTTTCGTTTCTGGTATTTTGTTTGTTTTGTTTCATTTCTCATCTGTTTGGGTACACATGTTTAAAAAAAGCGGGGTATAACAACCACACCCAATAATTGTTCGGCAGAATCAGTATGGACTAAACTCCAATATAATTATGAGAGCACCAACTTAAAAGTGAGACTCAATCAAGAAATATATGCAAGAGTTTTATCTCTATTTCTCAACACAGTCAGCAAATCGAACAGATAGAGATCTGTGAGCCTGATTGATAAGAGAAATAACTTAGACGGTACCAAAGACCAATGCCCAAGTGTCAATCAAGTTATATCCAACAAACAAGGTCGGATTTATCATCTGATTGAACTACGCAAAACCTGTGATATTTCAATTATATAAAAAAATATAATGCGGAAAAGAAATAACACAGACACCAGAAATTTTGTTAACGAGGAAACCGCAAATGCAGAAAAACCCCGGGACCTAGTCACTGATACAGACGGCGTGCGGCGCGTAGTCCCCAGCGGCGATAGGTCTTTTAAACGCGCTCGGGTGGATGGTAGCGGTTCTTTTGCCCATTCGGAGAAGCAGACTGATGTTCCTGTTTCTGATATACCAGCCATCCCTGTTGTGTCAGAAGACTCTGAATACGTGAAGCTTCGTTTCCCCTTGGTAGTGAGTGCTGCCGAAGCTGGAGTAGATCCTGCCACTCACACCATTGTTCACGGCTTTTGGGTTCCAACCGTTTTTGCTGCTGCTTATAGAGGTATTGTGGAGCGTGGTGGTGGTCACATGGCGAAGGCGGGTCTTCTGGACGTTCGAATTTTGTGCTATATGACTAAGAATCTCTTAGAAATCGCCGACCAACTCACGCGTGTAGGGGATGATCTTGTTGACGCGGTGACAATGAGCGGCTGGGAGACTTCCGTGTGGTCCGCAATCAATGTTCAGTTTCCAATAATGTGGTTGGAAGAGTTGTTGGCGAAGGTGAAGAGTCGTAACGACCCTCGGATCGGCTTACAAGTCAGATTTCCAATATAGAGGGGGAGATGAAGAAGCGCTCTGAGGCGACTGCTAGTAAGAAGGAGGTGCTGAATTGGTTGCTTGCTGATGTTGGAGTAGCTAACGATGAGATGCTACGATCCGAGACCGTGGAGGCAACAGTTCGTGCCGAGCTTGAGGAGAAACAGTAGGAGTTGGATAAGCTTTAGCCTATTTAAGATACTTCCTCTTTGTGTTGTCTTTCTCTTCGTCTTTCTTTGGTTATGTTGGACTTGTCTTTTCGGATGATGTGTTTGTTATGTTGTTGTGTTTTGTTTTTATTGGTCGTGGGATATTAATATGGTGCTTGATTAATTATTAATCTGTTATTAGTGTTTCTCGTTATTCTTGGTTCCATGCAGCTTCAACTATTCATAATTCTCCTCTCTTGTTGTTGGGGAGATATATGAGGTTGGGTGAGCATTTTTGTGACGCGCTTATTACCCCCCTTTTCCCCTCTTTTTTGTTGTTTTTTTTTTTGTTTTTTATCAGAAGGAAGCGGTGAGGTGGGCGTGCGTTGGATGAACGTGCCTACTCCCCCTTTATTTTTATCAAAGGGAAGCGGTGGGGTGTTCGGCGTTGATGAAGGCGCCTACTCCTCCTTTTTTTTTTGTCATAAGGAAGCGGTGGGATGTTGGGTGTTGATGAACGCGCCTACTCTCCTTTTTTATCAAAAGGAAGCAGTGGACTGGGCAGGCGTTGATAGAAGCAGTGGACTGGACTGCCTTCAGCGGTCTCGTAACCTTTTATAGACTTGTCAGCTGATCAGGTGCTTTTGGCATTATTGTGACTTTTGTAAATTTGTCAGCCAACTGGGCGCCTTTGGAATTCCCTTTTGTAGATTTGTAAGTAGATCAGGCGCCTTTGGCATTCCTGTGACCTTTTGTAAATTTGTCAGCCGATCGGGCGCCTTTGGCATTCCCATAGACTTTTGTAGATTTGTCAGTCGATCAGGCACCTTTGGCATTCCTGTGACCTTTTGTAAATTTGTCAGCTAACTGGGCGCTTTTGGCATTCCCGTAGCCTTTTGTAGATTTGTCAGTCGATCAGGCGCCTTTGGCATTCCTGTGACCTTTTGTAGATTTGTCAACCAATCGGGCGCCATTGGCATACCCGTAGCCTTTTGTAGATTTTTCAGTCAATCAGGCGCCTTTGGCGTTCCCGTGACCTTTTGTAGATTTGTCAGCCGACCAGGCGCCTTTAGCATACTCGTAGCCTTTTGTAAATTTGTCAGTCGATCAGGCGCCTTTGGCATTTCCTGTGACCTTTTGTAGATTTGTCAACCGACCGGGCGCCTTTGGCATACCCGTAGCCTTTTGTAGATTTGTATGTCGATCAGGCACCTTTGGCATTCCTGTGACCTTTTGTAAATTT
>JAJJWW010004227.1:0-56911 GCA_023531295.1 Papaver armeniacum
GAAAAATGAGTTTTTAATAAAAATATTTTGGTCTTGGTGTGGTTTGATCTGTTGACTGAGGTCCAGGATACTTACTCATTTTATGAGTGAATGAATCTCTTTAGTCCCACATTGGGTATAATAGAGAAGGGCTCTGCTAGCCATATGCTTATGGATATGTTGTAAAAACATTGTGGGTGGAGCGGGTGGGAAAAAAATACAAATTTTGACCCATGCGATATCTTGTATCACCATACACCAAGTTCCTCTTCTACTCGGATTTATTTTGGGCAGTTTTTGAGGCGAGTTTTTCTTTAGAAATTAATTCCCTAAAAATATTTTTAGAGTTTATTTATGGGTAAATTCCTTTTAGGTGTTTTACTAGTTTTTAAAGAAAACCAAAACCTAACTTGATTTGCAAGTATTTTCTCCTTTCAATACAACTCGAAATTTTGTATTCTATACACCCGAAAAATTCTTCTTTTATTCTAGGGTTTTCTCCGGAGCGTTTTTACCTCCATCCTGTTCTTTGAGTTCGAAGAGAGGAGTAGCTTGCGTTGTCTTAACTCAAGTTATATCCAGGCGGAGTCTTATCTGGACACATCTTGACTGTGAGGGGTTTAGCATTACTCAACTTCGAGTATGCCGAACTAATGTGTTAAGGACAACTTTTTGAACACCTTGATTCTGCCCTCGTCAAGTTATTTGGTAGAGTTGTTTGCATTAGTTCTTTTACATATTATTTTGATACATCTAACGTCTTTTTCATTGTTGCAAGATCCCAACAATCTTAACACATTATTATTCCCTTGTAACAATGGGAATCAACGATGTAGAAAGACCACAAAGTTTAACGGAAAGGATTTCAGAGATGGCAATCCAAGATCTGTTTTTATCTGAGCCATCATGAACTGGACTATGTACTGGTTCAGGTGATGACTTGTACAATGCTGAAATTTTGTCACAGGAGGAGTGAATATGAACACGAGGTAATTTTACGGCTAAAAAATCATATCATGAGCGAGGTTTGGAAGATGCGATGTATGATTTTTACAATCTTAAAGAGAACTTATTCCTTATGAGTTGTGGAGTGCGTTAGAAGCAAAGTACCAAAGTGGACTCGAGAAGCCAAAGAAATTTACTGGCAAAGTTTATGGAGTTCAAGATGACGAATGATAAGTGCATTATTGATCGATTCCTCGAACTTCAACAAATTATTAACTGATTCTTAGCTAGAAGGTATGGTTGTTGATGAGACTTTTCAAGTGTCGCGGTAATTGAGAGTTACCATCTTCTTGGTCAGTACAAAGAAAAAGGCTGAGGCATGGCTAGGCGAGATCAACATGGTTGAATTGGGAAAGAGAAGATTCAAGTGGAAGATGTTGTGCACCAAAGACAGAGCGTGTCATCTGCGAGGACATGTCTAACAAGGCTCATATGTCAGACATAAGCCATCCCAAAGTGGAAAGGTGACAACAATGTGACTCGAAGCATGGATTCCTAACAAGAAAGGTGCGTTTAAATTAAACCGGAATCTAGCATTATTAAAATTAAAGAGGTCCTTGTTGGGTGTGTGGAAATCTTTGGTCATATGGCGAGTTCTTCATAACAACGTAAGGATAAGAAGAATAATGTAACACAGTTGAGAAAAGCAAAAGGTTTTTACTGCTTTGTGGTGTAAAGTTGTCGGTGACGATATGATGGATTGGTGGGTAGACTGGGTTTTACCAAAGCATGTTTGTAGGAACGAGAGACACTGTTCACCTCTGCGGAGAGGGTAGGGAAGGCGAGAAACTCTATATGGGTAACTCATGCACGCCGAGGTTGCGGGAAAAGGAAAGTCAGTCAGAAAGCTCACATACGGAAAGACTCTCACATTGAATGAAGTTCTTCATGTTCAGGTTTCATGCAAAAATCTTGTTTCTTGTTCTGTTTTAGATGATAAAGTTTTAAAGTTACAATTAGTGCGGAAAACTTATAGTAACTAAGGGAAATGATTATGGTGGGGTTATAAGGCTGAGGGTCTATATAAACTTAATGTAACTTTATCCTGAATTGAAATTGAATGATTCTTCTGCTTACATGTGTGTGTCATTGAGCGATTTGGCATAGTAGACTTGGTCATGTAAACTATACATCAATGCATAAATTGGCTAGCGTAAAATTTGCATACCCAAATTCACTTTAGATAAATATCATAAGTGTGAGATTTACGTAGAATCTAAGCATGCTAAGAAATCATTCAATAAGAATGTCCGGAGAAACTCTAAACCCTTAAGATTTAATCCCTCGAGACCTAGTTGATATGATCGAAGTTCAAACAAGAGGTGGTAAGAAATGGTTTATTACTTTTATAGATGATTGTACGGAAATCTTTGCCATGTTTACTTACTTAGAGGCAAGGATGATGCCTTAGAAGCCTTTAAGATATATAAAAGTGAAGTCGAAAACCAATTGAATACTACCATTAAAACTAATAGGTACGACCGTGGTGGTGGTATGAGAATTCCTATAGGAGATTACGTGAAGAAACATGGCATAATACATGAGACCTCTGACCCCTTATTCCTCGGTCAATGGTGTAGGTGAGCGTAGATCGTACCCTTAAGGATATGATGAATGCCATGTTGATTAGTTCGGGATTACCTTGAATTTGTGGGGGGAGGCTATACTCTCCGTAATTACATCTGAGCAATACCCTTTAAGGATCAGATAAAACTCCATATGAGTTGGAAGGTAGACAACCATCTTATGATTACTTCAAAGTGTGGGGGTGCTTGGCAAAGGTGGGCATCCCTCCTCTAGAAGAAAAAATAAGATAGGACCCAAAGGCATTGATTGTGTTTTTATAGGGTATCCTGAGCATTCTAGTGCTCATAGGTTTATAGTTGTGAGTTACGAAATTACGACATAGGGTTGAATACTATCATGGAGTCTAGGGATCTTTGAGTTTTTGAATTTTTTTCCTTTGAAGCGTGATTCTCGAAGAGATGTTTTGATGATCCTAGATGTTCCTTCCAAGTGAGTCAATTATTACCTTTAGAGGAAGATGAGCCGGAAATGGAACCTAGAAGAGGAAAAGGGTTAGGGCGAAGAAAACCTATATCTGGTTGCATTACATACCCTGGCCAAGGTCGATCCTCGGACTTATAGAGAAGCCATGACTTGTCCGGAAGCTTCGTGGTGGAAAGAAGCTTCATTAGTGAAATGGATTCCCTTCGAGAAAAGCGTACTTTTGAAGACATAGATTTACCTCCGGAGGTGTAAGGCCATGGGTTGTAAATGGATTTTTCAAAAGAAAGACGTAAGATAGATGGAACTATTGAAAAATACAAGGCTAGGCTGGTAGCTAAAGGCTACGGACAAATAGAAGGTATAGATTTCTTTATTTTTATTCACGGTGAGTAGAATTAGCTCCATTAGGATGTTAATTGCTATAACTTCATCCATAATTTAGAGATACATCAAATGGATGTAAAACGGCGTTTCTTAATGGTGAGTTAGATGAAGAAATTTATATGGAACAACTTTGAGAACTTTGTAGTTAAAGTTTGTAGCAGAAAGAAAGTATGTAAACTAGATTAAATCTTTATATGGATTGAAGCAAGCACCTAAACAATGGCATGAAAAAAATTTGATCATGTGATGATTTCTAGTGGTTTTAAAATTAATGAATCGATAAGTGTGTTTATACTAAACTTGTCAAGGATGCATGTGATTGTATGCTTGTATGTTGATGATATGCTTATACTAGGTACAAACATGGATGTTATTAATTCCACTAAGAAGCTGATGAATGAGAACTTTGACATGAAGACTTAGGCCATTGATGTCATATTAGGGATGAAGATTAGAAAAACTTCTAATGGCTATAGTGCAAAGTGGTCTCATTATGATGTGAATCCATCTTAAGAAATTTAATCGGTTTACTTTAAACACAATATGTACTCCTTATAATTCTAGCATCGTCTCAAGAAGAATAAAGAGTGTAGGAGTTAACCAACGAATACTGGGAGTCATGGGAAGTCTGATGTATTTGATGAATTGCTCTGAGGACCAGGACATTGCTTATCTTGCCAAGTAGGTTAGCGGAGTATACTTGTAATCCCGACTGATACATTGGGATGCACTTATTAGAGTGCTAAAGTACTTGAAGTACACAATGACCTTTAGTTGAATTACAAGAGGATGTCCAGAGCGTCCTTAGGGATTTTGCGTGCAAAGGTGGATAACGAGATCGAGGGAGGATTCTAAGTCTACGAGTGGATATGTATTCACTCTGGCAGTGCGTCATATCTTGGGAAGAGTTCCAACGGACATGTATAGCTCTTTTCCCCTTTATGGAATCGGAGTTTATTCGTTAGATAAAGCGGAGAGAGGAGAAATTTGAATGGCTAAGAAACTTTTAGAGATATTCTTCTACGCTTAGGCACAGCCGGTATATCTATAGCATGAATGACCGTCTGCGATAGGTGGGGCTAAAGTTGCTTCTACAATGGAGAGAATCTACTACATATTGTGAAGACACTGACACTTGAAAACACTAATCTCAACGACGTTATTTCCATAGATTGGATGCAGTCGAGGAAATATCGCGGACCCTTTGGGAAAGGTTTGTCAAGGAGATAGTTAAGTAAAAGCTTCGAGGGGATGGGGCTTAGGCTCAATAATTAAACTTGCCATGAAGGGATACTCAACCGCATTTGGAGAATCCAAGATCAAGGTTTCGAATGAGACAACTAATTCATGGTGGGTAAAGAGTAAACTTTTCTCCGGAAGGAATTTCATTCTCTGTCCTTCTATATATTATTGATGTGATAGTGTGGTTGCATGTGGAGGATGACTTTTAAATAAGTCTTAATGGTTCCATAGTTTGATTTAAGATTGGAAGTGAGGGTGTAAGCGATTGCCTCTTGATGGAACTCACCTATCGGAGATGTGGAAGTGGAGGCGCTTCCCTATGAGGTAAAACCCAATTCTCTAGAGCATTCAGAAAGCAGCAAGGATATGTCCCGGGGCCAAATTGGACAACATGTGGCACGAACTTAGCAACACCGGAGAATATCATGTGTGGTTATTTGTGTGAATTACACCAGCACTATCGATTCAAAACTAGTTCTTTATTTAGCTAGTAGTTAGGTAACTACTCACAGTAAGGGTTAACCTCATGGACACCTTTGCTACAAATGGTATTTTCCTTACTCCGATTTTTAGTTTTCAGATTTCATTCATGTAGGGGATTGTTGAAAAATGAGTTTTTAATAAAAATATTTTGGTCTTGGTGTGGTTTGATCTGGTGACTGAGGTCGAGGATACTTATGTTCTGAGTGAATGAATCTCTCTTTAGTCCCATTGGGTATAATAGAAGGCTCACTACTTATAGCCATATACTTATGGATATGTTGTAAAACAACATTGTGAGTGGGAGGCGGGTGGGAAAAATACACATTTTGACCCATACGATATGCGTATACCATGCCAAGTTCCTCTTCTATTTATTTTTGGATTTATTTTTGGCAGTTTTCTTTGAAATTAATTCTAAAATATTTTTAGAGTTTTATTTTATGGGTAATTCATTTTAGGTGTTTTCTGTTTTTAAAAGGCAAAGGCTTCAGCAGTTTGCAAGTATTTTCTCCTTTAAATACAACTGAAGTACCTTATTCATACAAGAAAAATTCTTCACTTTTATTAGGGTTTTCTCGGACGTTTTTACCTCCATCATTTCTTTGAGTTGAAGAGAGGGTAACATTGCGTTGTGCTAACTCAAGGTTATATGAGGGAGTCTTATCCGACCGTCCCATTGTGAGGGGTTTAGCATTACTCGACTGAGTATACCAGCGAACTAATGTGTTAGGACAACTTGGTTTCTGTGATTACTTCTCAATCCAAGTTATTTGATGGGGATTGTTTATAGCATTAGTTCTTTATATTATTTTGATACATCTAATCATTCATTGTGCAAGATCCCAACACTAGCTACTAAACACTAGGCACTAGCTACTAAGACCAAGTCTTCGACATGACAGTAGAAGTGAGCCGCCTATTGAAAGGGTTGCACTTGACCCCGGTCGTAACTCAAAGCCTATTTTAGTCCAATTAGAGAATTTTTTTTGTATATATAAGCCCAATTTTTTTTTTTTTTTGCACCCCTAATTTTTTTTTTTTTGCTTCCAATAGCAAATTTTTGCACCCGCTTCCCATAATTCTTGGCTCCGCCCCTCCCGACGTCTGATTCGATTCCAAAGTTGATTACCGTCTGCGAAAAAATATAATTCAAATAACAGGAAACAACAATGATAAAACGGGGATACCAGTTCATATACCAATACAAAAAATCCTGATCACTCCTGGATTTAGGTACTAGTCCTCCAGTCCTGCCAGTATTTGCAAGCTCCCTTTATCAATCGTGCCAGAAGGGCCCAAACTATTTCGGCACATCCAAATTCTTGGTGGCCCTTATAATACTACTTTTATATTTAAACACCAACCAAACAAACCCTTTCCTAGTTGGTAACTTGCAATCATCCAGAAGCTTCATAGACTTTAGGTCAACGAGAACAGAACACGACTTCAATATAAGAAGGGGAAAAGAAAACCTTTAACTCCTGCAAATCTAGAGTGTTTGGTGTTTATAAGTAGCAAGTTTTAATCTTTCTTTCTTCATCTCCTTTAATTTCAATTTCCTTTTCTGGGTTTATCTTAGATTTCTCTGTTTCTTCTTTAATCGAAAGTTTGTAATGGCGCCTCCTGATCTTGAAAGAAGTGCAAAAGAAGCTTTTGTTGATGATAATTTTGAATTAGCTATTGATCTTTATACTCAAGCTATTACGCTGGATCCTTCAAACCCAGATCTCTTTGCTGATCGTGCTCAAGCTAATATCAAACTTGAGAATTTTACTGGTTTGTAACTCTCTCCTTATCCGTATTGACTTGACTTTGATTTTTGTTGATTTTTTAGGTGTTTTTCTTTGGGGGTTTTGGTGATTCTTGGTGGTAGACACATGCAGTATGTGGTATTGGGGTTTGGGTTGTTGGGTTAATTTTGAGGTTTAGAGATTTTAGAACTGTTGTAGTTTAAGTGTTTGATGAATTGCCTAATTGAGATTCTGGGTTTGGTAATTGATTCAGTAGATGTGTATTGTATGAGTAATGATGGGTTTTCTATGAGTTTGACATTGTATTCGTTATATTAGATTTAAGTGGCAATTTACTCTTTAGGTTTTTGTTGCCCCTGCATCAGTTTGATAGTGATGTATGGTTGACTAAAAAGTGCGATTATAATTAAGTACCTTTGAATTACAACTAGATGGAACTTCTTCTTAATTGCATGGGAGATACAGTTGGAATTGGTAAATTGGCAGTAGATGTAGATGTTTATGCAGGAATAAAGTCATTGCGCTCATCGATTGTGTGGATGGATATTTCATGATCCATATTGTTGCTTCTGCAAGTTTGTTGAGTATCTTAGAATTTAGTTTAAAGTTTAGTGTTAGACATAGTTTGTGATAGATTTAACTTTGCTAAACTACCATCTAATGTTTTGAGCAGAAGCTGTTGCTGACTCAAACAGAGCGATAGTGTTGGATCCAACAATGGCTAAAGCGTATCTCGCAAAGGGTAAGAAAACTTCCTCTTTTTCAGTTTTCTTTGTTTACTTATATGTATTACTTGGAACCACTCATATGCTGCGCGTTTTGCTTCACCAAATTGCAAGCTCAAAGGTTTTGACTTGCTTACTGTATGGTGTTAGTTGTCCTGCTGATTTAGATTCTACTTTTCAAACTTTTTCTCGTCCATAGTTGTGTTGTCAATGTGAATCATCAGTCCTAAGATGTAATTCATAGTGCTATTATTTTTCCAATTGATATAATACTGAATTACATGAGTTTTGTTGGGTGTTTGTCTTGCAATTCTCACTTTCCTGTTCTTTCTTCAATCTGGAACTTCCAGGTGGAAATGTTTTCTTGAAATATATTTTGATGCACTTTTCTTGCTAGGTTTACCTGTATACTTTGATATCATTGTAATGTTCTGTTTCTGTCCGCAGTACTGCATGTATTAAGCTAGAGGAGTACCAAACTGCGAAAGCTGCCTAGAAGGAGGTGCTGCCCTGTCTCCTGGTGATGCAAGATTCACCAATTTAATCAAAGAATCACGATGAGAAGATTGCAGGTCTGTTCTTTTATTAAGTTCAACTTCATTCACGCAGTTATTATGAGTCATAAAGGAGTTCTGCACTAAATTTTCGAGTATCAATTTAGAATGTTTTAGAAACATTGGCTAAGAACTTTGAATATCATTCCTATTTGTTTGGAGTTGAGGTCTTCTCAAATCCATTGTTTTCACAAGGCTATTTTTTCCCGGTTTCCATTTACCTTGTGTTATTGTTTTTGTTCAGAGGAAGCTGCTCAACTTTCAAAACAATTTGGTCAGAATGTTCCACCAACAAACGTACCTGCTCCCGTTGCATCTAGTTCATCACAAGTAGCACCTGTTATCGTTCTGGATGCTGAGCCAGAAGCAGTAGCACCTCCACCTCCTAAATACAGGTAATTTAGAAAAAAATTTGATTTTTTCATCATTGGACAAAATTAAACCTAATGCAATCTGCTATCATCTTTCTTTTTATTTACATTGTTGGTGGTCATTTGCAGACATGGATACTACCAGAAGCCAGAGGAAGTGGTTGTGACTATATTTGCAAAGGTGTACCAGCTCAAAATGTTTCTGTCGACTTGGCGAACAAATAGTATGTGTTCATATATGTGATGCATACCATGTTTTTAAGTTTGCATGCATCGACTTTGTAATGAGCATTGATTGTTAATCGGTAAAGGTAGTTGCAGGACATTAATGAAATTTTCCTTCTTTTTCCTTTGCAGCTAAAGCGTTACCATTAGCATCCTGGGCAAGATGAATTTGTTTTTCAACCACGCTTATTCGGAAGGTAATACTAGTTTTGGAGTTTAATTTGATAAAGAAAGAAGTTAGTTATTTCGTACTTACGTAATCATGGATCACTTGGAAGTAGTTTAGAAAGCTTAATAATAACATGATTCGGCATCTTGTCTGTCACCAAGCTTCTGTGTATAGTTTATCAGAATTCTGGAGTACTTTATATTTTTTTTTTTTTTTAGTTTCGTCTTGAATTTCCAAATCATTTGATTTTTGGTTTCACTTCTGGGCATGCAGATTAAGCCTGAGATGTGCAGATACGAAGTCATGTCAGCAAAATTGAAATGCGCCTTGCTAAAGCTGAAGCAATCAACTGGACATCTCTTGAATATACCAGGGAAAATACAGTTCAGCAGAAATTGAACGCACCATCAGGTAGGACATTATGCTTGTTGTATTGACTTGCACCAAAAGTTTGATAACAAGAGTTAAAAAACCATACAAGTAGTGAGAGGGATGGTTAATGAATTTACCATTTTTGTCCTTCAATATTTATAATATGGGATCCAAAACTATCAAGTATTTATCTCTTGATTTTCTGTTGTACCCGCAGCTACTGAATCAAGACCTTCATACCCGTCTTCAAAGTCAAAGTTGAGACCTGTTGATTGGGATAAGCTAGAGGCACAAGTAAAGAAAGAGGTAAGACTGCTGTTTTAGGTTTTTATATTCGAGCTTTTCTCAGCATTATGTCCATCTATTGCTTAGCCCTGTACCCCTGATTCTATTTTTCAGAGAAAGAAGAGAAGCTAGAAGGTGATGCAGCTTTGAACAAGCTCTTCTCTGACATCTACAAAAGACGCTGATGACGATACCAAGCGCGCCATGAGGAAATCTTTTGTAAGTCTAATTTGCGCCTTTCTTGTTGATACTGTATTGTAAATTACATGTTTGCACGTTCGTTTCCTGTACAATGGTTTTCATAGAGTTACCTTAGTTTCGTGTTCAAGTCCAAGGCTAAACCCTTTGCTTATTTTTCAAATTGGTATTGTTACAGTTGGAGTCAAAGCGGGACCGTTCTGTCTACAAACTGGAAAAGAAGTGGGTGCCAAGAAGGTGGAAACAAGTCCCCCAACTGGTATGGAATTGAAGAAATGGGAATCTAAGAGTGTTATAACTGCAGGCACATGATAAGATTTTTCTGTATCTATCGTTTAATTTGTGGTTATCCAACCTTACTCTAAGGTGTCCTTGTGTCTTAATTAGTGCTTTTCTGGTTTGTGGTCTTGACAAGGTTGACTGAAAGTATTGGACTAAAATCACTTTTATCTATCTTTTTGTCTTGATCATTTTTGTCTTGATCAATTTGTCAATCTGAAAGTACCCAGGTTGTGACTAACCATAATTTTTAAGCTTCATTTCCCTTGGTAGTTTCAGACCCTGGATTGGTGTGAAGGTAATTATCAAACTGAAATGGAAGTTAAATGAAGTTAAATTCAAGTTAAATGTGAAGTGAAACTGAAATGAAAAACTTTGTTGTGCATCACCATCTCTCTCTATTAATACATACTTGTCCATTACTGGTTGTTTCAGTACCATTCTCCTTCTCTTTACTGGTGGTTTCAGTACCATTCTCCTTCTCTCAGAAAATCTCTCAGTAGCTTTTACCACTTTCCGAAGAAGTTAATATGATGAACAACTTTAACCATGGTTCGTTTCGAGATTACAACAAAGATATCAATGTCATTCTTGCAATCGGCTTGCTTTTAGGGTTTGTTGGCATTTCTCTTTGGATATTCTCAATAGGTTTTCATTTTCTCTGGCCAAATCCTTACGGCATAATTGCATTACTACCATGTCCTCCAGGTCCATATGCTATCTTTAGCTTGGTAAATTCTTTCGTTCTCTCAATCTGTGCACCATACTTGGCAGCATTATTAGCCAATAGCTTAAAAGCAATTCTCTCTTTCTCAAGTATACACGAGATTGTTGTCCATGCTTGGATGTTGCTTTCTAAAGCCATTCTCCTGTTCGGTTATGTGTGCTTCTGGATAACAATGGTTTATAGTTTGCAGTTGATATTTTGTACGGTTCATTGTACTACAGACTCAAAGAGCTGATGTGTTTCATGTTTTAATAGAAATGAAGATCTTGTTGTTTCACCCCAATATTATCTTCCTTCTTGATGGCTAGAATTTGATGCCCTACCTGGTGTATTTATGATTGCAGTATTTTCTTGGTATTGTTACAACGGACAATATTAAGATGCTCTATGATGCGGAATTTGTTGATAGCCAAGTGATTGTGGCGTCAGATATTCATACATGCATATATACTTTTCAAATTATTTGATCCTGGAACACCTCAAGTAATTGAATTTTTAGATGATAAACCCACAGTAGTGGAAGAAAAGTTCTTGGGAGTGGGTGATGGATGCATCATTGAACCCTGTCAGTCTCACTCTTAACACATAATAAACCCCATGTGAACAAATACCATTTCTAGTAACATCTAACAAGGCATTATTAAACTGAAATGAAGCGTGAAATGCAAATTCAAATTCAAATTTTAAATGTGAAATGAAACTGAAATGCAAATTAACGGACTCTCTCTTTAGTCTTTATACATCGCCATTAGTAGTATTTTGAGTACCATTTCCCTTTTATGAATTAACAAATCTCTCTATAGCTCTCAACACTTTCTCTGATGATGAACCGTGTTAACAATGGCATTATCATGTCCGGCATCTTGCTAGGGTCTTTTGATATGTCCCTTTTGATGATATCATTAGTTTTTGGTGATTTCCGGCCAAATTCATATGGCGTAATTGCAGATTCATCTTGCATACCAGATTCACAAGTCGTTGGTGAGTTATAGGGTTTAGTTTTGCTGGTTCTGTGAAAGTAATTACAATAGAAAATAGTTTAAAAAAGTGAAGGCATGTTTTTGCAGAAACTCTTTAACACATAAAACACCCCCATGTGACTACTACCATTTCTAGTAATATTCAGAAAGAGGGAACAGACCTATTCTAAGAAGCAAATTCAAACTCAAATTCGAGTCAAATGAAACTGAAATGCAAAATTCACCTCTCTCTGTTTATACATGGTCATTGCTATTATTTTCAGTACCATTCTCTTTCTTTCTCAATTAGCAAATCTCTCTGTAGGTCTTAACACTTTCCCGACAAGTGAAGATGATGAAACGTTTTAACAATGGCATTATCATAGCCGGCATGCTGTTAGGGTCTCTTAGCATGTCCCTTTTGATGATATCATTAGTTTTTGGTGATCTCGGGCCAAGTCCTTACGGCGTAATTGCAGCAAGTCCATCATGTATACCAGATTCGCAAGTCGCTGATGAGTTCATATATTCTTTCGTTCTCTCAATCTGTGCACCATTTTTGGCCTCATTATTAGCCATAGGCTTAAAAGCAACCCTCTCTTTCACAAGGCTACATGAGATTGCTGTCCGTGCTTGGGTGTTGGTTTCTGCAGCGATGCTTTTCATCGGTTATGTGTTCTGTAATAGAGTGCTTGATACTTTGGAGTTGATTTTAGCTTCTGATTCTTGTGCAACAGACTCAAAGAACATTCTCCTGGCTGCTATGCTTGGAGTTGGAAATTCTCTGATCTTTGGATAGTTTTTTCTTCTTTTAGGATCTACTTGCTAGGTTTATGTATGAAATGGTGATGGTAGATGTGGTTCTTGTTTTAATAGAATGAATTTGAAGATATTGTTGTTTCTTCGCAAATCCATCTTCTTTATTCATGGCCAAAATTTTATGTAACATTAAGACATCTCTAGATTAAGCGCATAATTTTTGAGTCTTGGAGCAACAAAATGAAGCAGCGCAAGATTAGTAGCTAAGGTTGGCGCTGTACAACAGAAAATATGCAAGTATGCTTACTCGTTTTAAAATCAAAACCCACGTACATGGTTTGAGATTGAAAGAATCGTGATTGATCAGTTATGTTGGTGCACTTGGGTGGTTGTAAGATTCCTCTGTGCTGTGCTGCATAAACATCTTGAAGATCCCATTGGCATTGGGATCTGCCATAACCAGGCTACTCCGTAACACTGGGCCACGTTAAAATGTGCATGAAATTAATCAAATTAACTATGGCACGTTGTTTTAAAGAGTGTGATAGTCATGACCTTCATTTTCCTTGATAGTTTCGGACCCTGGAATGGGTATGCCAGCCTGCATTAGGCATTGGTTCCACTTCAATTTTGGCTCATCATGAACTCTGCTGATCCCACAAAAAGAGTTCACTTTCAATAAGTTAGCAAATTAATTTCATTACTTACTCAATGGGAGTAATTTTTGGTAGGTAACGGTTAGGTTCATTGAAGTGGCTTTATTTACTTTGGGTTTTAATGTGTTAAGAGAAGATGAAGACAGGTTAATATATCAAGCTTGGTAAAGGGGCGGCATGAATTGGTAGAGGGGCGGCAAGTGTGATAGCAATGTCCCTCTTATTAGTCCTATAGGGGTGTAGATTGACTAGATTACCCTTTTCACCTTAAATTAACCAAAATCAAATCAATTTTTTTTAAACCTAATGAATCTAAAAAAATCAAATTAGTTTTTTTTTCATCATCTTCTTCATCTTCTCTTCTCCTCCATCAATCCTAACCTCCATTAAAACCGAAAATTTCATCGTCTTCGATTAATCGAGCGATTTGAAAAATGTTTGGAAAAACCCAGTTAGGGTTTAGTTTATCGTGTTGGATTTAAGTTAATTTTGTATCAAAAATTAGAGTTTTGTATGAAAATTGAAATTGAAATTTCCTGGGTTTATGCCGATTACGGTTGGTAATAACTCAATTGGCAAGTAACCTGGAGATTTTGAAGAACATACGGTTGGTAATACCAATTATCAAGTAATTGGAATACAGTTTGTTACTCAAACAACCATACCAACCGTAAATATTCCCGTGTCTTAAGAAATTATCAAATAATTATTTACGGTTCAAAAGTTAAGTTAACACACCAACTAGTAGGGTAGTTACGGTTGGTCTCGATTCATTAGTTACCAACCGTAATTTAGTTACGGTTGTTGTCCAAATTTAATTACCAACCATGTTGGTTTTACGATTGGATCTTCCCCAAATTTAACTTGATTCACGGTTGGTATTCGATAACTTACGAATCAGTAACTAAGGATTCTGATTGATCACGAGCAAAATTACCTTAGTAAGTTCTTGAAAATTCAAAAGTTTTGATTTTGTTATGTACTTTAGATAATTTTGAGCGAGAAAAGGCTAATGAAAACTAATTTAGAAGTATCTAGGGTCACCTGGAATCACTCATTTTGGTGGAGTGAATCAAAATCTAGGGTTTCACAAATATCACAAAAAGTTTTTTTTTCTTCTCCTCAATTTTTTTTTTTCTTTTAACTCTAAACATCGATTTTTGATTCTATAATAAGTGAAAATTAATTATCAAAATTAATCTTGATTATCTACACTAATCTTGATTATCATTACTAAACTTGATTATTAACAATAAGGGTTAATTAGTCATTTCAGTGGTTTTATTGATAAGGGGCACTTGAATTTACTTCTAATGACCTTTTTTGTCTTATTAGGTTGCCGCCCCTCTACCGATTCCTACCGCCCCTTTACCAAGATTGTAATATATGCAGAAAATTGGGTAATCCATAATTGAACCCTGTCAGTTCCACTCTCAACACTTACGTAGCAATAGCATCATAGGTGATAGACCACCCATGTGAACTAAACCATTTCTAGTAACTTTTGGAACAGAGTGTAAACCTATTCTAGGGAAGAAAAATATCCCACCTAGAAGATTTGGAGGCAAGTCCTTGGTATTGGCTTTCTCCTCCTGTTATTATATGAAGAGAAGGGAATCAAATGAACCCGAGAAAACACACTATCATATCGAATTGAAGTTAGTAATAATCATTATACTACATCAGGTGACTAGTCAAGTTGAACCTGATTTAGACCTTCATTGCATTGGTCATTGGTTCCAGTTTGTCTTTCCTTTGTATGGTTACACCCCGTCTGCTTACACCTACTCCCTTTACTCTATGGTTTATCTACAACCCCATTGTTTTGGGCTTGGACTTTTGCACACATTTGCTTGGGCTTGACCATTTATGTTTTTATTTTAGAACCGTTTTTTGGGGACCAGCCTTTTTTTGAGGGGACCATGGTTTTATTTTGGGTAAAGACATTAGAAGTAATTCTAGGTCACCCCATATCTAGTTATTTATTTAATACCTAATCTACCCTCTATTTAATTTTAGGTTATGATTAGTGAAATGATTTAGTTAAAAAACAATTAGTGAGATTAAATTAAAAGATGGGTTTATTATTAGTTGAGTAGAATTATTGTGAGAGTAGAGTTAGAGAAGATGAAGGAGAAAAACATGAAAAATAATTTTTTTTTCCAATTCACCCCTTTGAGTATTCAAATGATGGATTTTATCAATACAACCTAGGAGGAAGAGTATTTGGGTGAACAAGTATGCTCCAAACTTAGATAATGTATGTTGAATTGGTAAAAACTTCCCCAAAAATGTAAAATTTTGATTGGACTTTGAGCAGGTTCGGTTTTTTATATGAAGAACAAGTAACCGAACTCATACGAAGGTGTAGTTCGGTTGCTTTTTGTGAGGATGAACAAAGTAAGAACTCATCTTGAATGTGTAGTTCGGTTGCCTTGGGAGATAAACAAGTAACTTAGAACTAGTTTGAAGGTTTAGTTCGGTTGCTTGATCCAAACACGCGGAGTTACCGAACTCCATATTAGTGGGAGCTTTGACATGCGGCGTTATGTTGGTTGGTTCGCAACTAATAGAACTTTACGTACAAATAAATTTTAACCAAGTGTATAAGGTCCCGGTTGGTTCGCAAGCGCATGCTTTTTCGATCCAACCGAACTAAGTTTAATAAGTTCGGCTGTTTCGCAAACTTGAGATCAATTGCACAACTAAGTTTAACAAAAAAAAATTTCTTATGTTTTTAACCATAGAGTTCGGTTACATGGGAGTTTTAAGATTTTGCGAAATAAGCAGAACAAAGTTGATAGAGTTAGGTTATAAGAGAAATAAAAATAATGGGAAAACGAGTAAGGTTCGGTTACATGTCAACTTTTTTTCTTATGTTTTTAACCCTAGAGTTCGGTTACATGGAAGTTTTATACATTTATGCGAAACAACCGAACTCGTCAGTTCGGTAACATAGTTATAAAGCATATATATAGAACCGAACTCATCTGGAAGGTGTAGTTCGGTTGCTTTGTGAGGATGAACAAGTAGGAACTCATCCGAATGTGTAGTTCGGTTGCCTTGTGAGATGAACAAGTAGCGAACTCAGCATTGTAACCTCCATTAAACCTCTCCACAACTTCCATTTTCAACTCATTTTGATGATTACTTCCCATTTTTCTACCAAAAACAAACGACAAGTAATGGGTTTGTGAGAATATCTTTGCTAAAGATTTAAATTAAGCTATATATATAGAGGTGGTGGTGGTTGTTGGTGGTGGTGGTGGTTGGTGGTGGTGGTTGTTGGTGGTGGTGGTCGGTGGTTGGTGGTGGTGATAATCAGAGGTGGTGGTGGTGGTAATCGGCGGTGGGCGGTGGTGATGGTCGGAGGTGGTGGTGGTAGTAATCGGCGGTGATGGGCGGTGGTGATGGTCGGAGGTGGTGGTGGTAGTAATCGGCGGTGATGGGCGGTGGTGGTGGGAGGAGGTGGTGGTTATATATAGAGTGAGAGAGGTTGTTATTAGGTTGGTTTTAAATTAAATTAGGTTAAGGGTAGGTTAGTAATTTCAACGCATTAGGACACCCCTTATAACTAGAGGGAAGGTGGCCTAATAAGACCATGGTCCCCTCAAAAAAACCATGGTCCCAAAAAATGGTTCTTATTTTATTTTTATGGCTAATTCCATAATCCTAGAGGAATGTTCTAGAAGTGTCTCGAATACTTGTCGGGCAAGTCGCGCATGGGATGTTCTGGAATGTTCCGAGTGACTTACAGAGGAAGTAAGCATAAGCCATGCTTATCTCGAAATTAGGGTTACACCCCTAAATTGAAACATATAAATACATGGGTTCACAACCCTAAAACGTACACAATCTTCTCTACATAATTTACTGTCAAAACTCTAGATGACTTAAGCATTGGAAGATGCTGAATGGGTACCCTCAATACTGTTCGTGTGGATAGAAAGGTTGTTGTTCGATCAACAACTAAATTCTTGTTTGAGGTAAAAATATTTTAATGTACCAACATTGGCGCCATACCTAGGGATTTGAGAAAAGATATCCTGTTTTTAGAATCGAGATATGGAAAAACTCAAAAAAAATGGACGAAGGGTTGTTTTGCTAGCAATCCTCGAAACTCAGGAGATATGTATCTAAAGGCACAAAAATCACTCGGTGATTGAACAACATGAAGCTCGATCAAGAATCGCAATACCTCTTTGAAACGGAGACGGGTTTAAGATTTTTTCATGAGAACCCGAGATCCATATAATCGGAGAAGCTGAAAAACGACCAATGATCGAGTATGAAGAAAGGATCGGTGATTCCATGGCCGGGGAAAACCCGGAGTTCTAGTGCCGAGAGATCTTGTACTCGGGCTTGCCCATCGAGCGGAAAGATGATCGACATGATACGCGAGATGGACCAGTTCGACTCCCGATTTATGAGGGCGAGCTAGTGCCCAACCCAGTGGATGAGGTGGAGAAAGAACGCTCGTACGAGATTAGAACAAGAAATACGGTCGATCAAAGGACTATTAATTTGAACAATAAAGATCGGTTGGCGAATATTGATCGAAAGTGGTATGAAATGGTTTGTTTGCGAGCATGGGAAGTCGGGTTAACCCGCATGGTGTTAACCGACCTCGAGAAGTGATTGGCCTAGATAGTCAGAGAAAACTCCGTTATGGAATGACCATGTGTCTATTGGAGATATGCAAAGATGAAGGCGTGTGCGTGCCGACGCAGTAGGCGTCCAAGCACGACAGGCTGCCAACTTAGCGTAGTGCGTCCCGGAATCGCCGTTGGTTCATAACGCTCTAGGTATGACAAAGACGTGATACGAAATCGGTATGACGAAAAGAGAATTTTAGCACGATTACTACGCTCGTTCTGAGGAGCCGCGAAATCGAGCGAATCTCTAAATCCTCAAAGAAAAAGATTAAGATCTAAAGTTGATATTCTTGAGGATCGGGAGTACAAGCAAGAAGACAGTTCTGTCACGACGATTTTAAGGCGACACGATGCCCTTCTTCGCAAGATGATCGAGATAGTGATATCAAAGAAGCACTCACGAGAGGACAAGCTTAATGAGCTTCATCGATCCACAAGAGCTTCCTTCAAGGAAAATATCGTGATTATCGCAGAGTTTGTTCTACGATGAATTTTTAAGTCCCCGAGGATGTCGAGTTTGATGAGAAAACAGATGATCTACATTCACTACAGGAAAAATATACATCTACAACTAGAGATTTACAACACTTTTCTAAACATCGTAGAAAGTCCTATGTTTTACAACTGGTTTTAAAGGAAGAGTTTTCGTATATCATCACTGCCAACCCTTAGGAAACAAGGGGTTGCGCTAAGAAAACAAACACAACTCCTTAAGCAAAACAGATTGTGACGACATTTAGCTATAACAACTCGTTTTCCATATATGTAGTGACTTAGCCTATCACAATTCTCGACAAGTGTTGTTGAAGAACACAAAAATATGATAATGAAAAAAATGTTAGAGGGGAGATTCGAACATGAACCTACCGCATGGAAGTCTAGCTCATCAACCACCCTTTCGGTTCACAAGTTTCGTTTTTTTCTTTTTTTTTTTTAAAAAAGAAACCTACAACAACACTTATAAGTGTTGTTGAAGTAAAAATATATAATGTTGGAAAAAATGAGGTTATAGGGAGATTCTAACATGAATATACTTGCATGGACGTCTAGCTCATCAACCATCCTTACCGTTTACAAGTTTTGGCTTTTTTTTCTTTTTTAATAAAAATGTATAACAACACTTATAAGTGTTGTTGAAGTAAAAATATAGAACGATAGAAGAAATGAAGATGGAGGGATTTGATCCTCAACCTCCGTATGGAAGTCTACACCACTAACCATACCTACACTATTACATGTTCTGTCAAGTTTGTGGTTCTTTAATACACTAACTTTATGACAACCCTTCATAAGAGTTGTAAAACAAAATGTAATGCTCAAAAATAATGCTCATGTGGTCGAGCCGCAAACAAGATTTAAGCCTTCTCTGTAAACAATCACATACACGCCTTCTCTCGTAAATAATTACATACATTTTTCATTATTTGTAATATTTACTTTACTCACTTGAGATAAGGGTACTTTGGTAATTTTTTCAGTCTCCATAATATTTATTATCTTTATTTCTAGTAAGGGTAATATGGTGATTTTAACAATTTATAATATTTAGTTTACTTATTTTCGGTCGATAAGTCTTCATAATGGTCATTGCATTAATTTCCAAGAAGGGTAATATGGTCATTTTCAAAAGCAATAATATTTACTTTACTTTTTTTTTCGATAAAGGTAGTCAGGTCACTTTCACAATCTCCATAATATTTATTGCACAAATTTCCATAAAGGGTAATATGATCATTTTCACTATCTGTAATATTTACTGTACTTATTTCAGATAAGGATAGTTTAGTAATTCTCACAATCTCCGTAATATTTATTACCTTTATTTCTAATAAGGGTAATATGGTCATTTTAACTCTAGTAATCTTGAACTGGGATGTTCAATTATGATATATTTCTTATCCAATTCTCGATATATTTCTTACTTGTAAATGGATGGATTAAATCGTTCTTACCAAGTTTCGACTTAGAGTAGTCAACTCGCGGTGAGTCTCGATCTCGGAGCATGGTATGCATAGAATATGCATAAATAAGATTTGTTTAAGGTTTCGTAGAATATCTCGAAGGAATCTTACCTGTAAATGGATGGATTTGTCGTTCTTACCAAGTTTCTGACTTATAGTAGTCAACTCGCGGCCAGGTTTCGATCTCGGAGCATTGTATACATAGAATATGCAGAAATAAGGTTTGTTTAAGGTCTCGTAGAATATACCGAAGGAATTACCTATAAATGGATGAATTCGTCATTTTTACCAAGTTTTTGACTTAGAGTAGTCAACTCGCGGCCAGGTTTCGATCTTGGAGCCCGGTATGCATACATTATAAATAAATAAGGTTTGTTTAAGGTTTTGTAGAATATTTCGAAGGAATCTTACCTTTAAATGGATGGTTTCTTCGTTCTTACCAAGTTTTTGACTTAGAGTAGTCAAATCGCGGCTAGGTTTCGATTTAAGAGCATGGTATGCATACATTTATGCAGAAATAGGGTTTGTTTAAGGTTTCGTAGAATATCTAGAAGAAATCTTACATGTAAATGGATGGATTCGTCGTTCTTACCAAATTTCTGAATTAGAGTAGTCAACTCGCGGCTAGGTTTCGATCTCGGATCCTAGTACGCATACAATATAAAGACTAGGGTTTTTTTTAAGGTTTCGTAGAATATCTTGAAGGAATCTTACCTGTAAATGGATGAATTCTTCGTTCTTACCAAGTTTCTGACTTAGAGTAGTCAACTCACGGCTAGGTTTCGATCTCGGATCCTGGTATGCATACAATATGCAGAAATAGGGTTTTTTAAGGTTTCGTAGAATATCTCGAAGAAATCTTACTTGTAAATGGATGGATTAGTCGTTCTTACCAAGTTTTGACTTAGAGTAGTCAACTCGCGGCCAGGTTTCGATCTCGGAGCATGGTATGCATAGAATATGCATAAATAAGGTTTGTTTAAGGTTTTGTAGAATATACCGAAGGAATCTTACCTATAAATGGACGGATTCGTCATTCTTACCAAGTTTCAGAGTTAGAGTAGTCAACTCGCATCCACGTTTCGATCTCGGATCCTAGTACGCATACAATATGCATAAATAGGGTTTTTTTAAGGTTTCGTAGAATATCTCGAAGAAATCTTACCTGTAAATTGATGGATTCGTCGTTCTTACCAATTTCTAAACTAGAGTAGTCAACTCGCGGCCAGGTTTCGATCCCGGAGCATGATATGCATAAAATATGCATAAATAAGGTTTGTTTAAGGTTTCATATAATATACCGAAGGAATCTTACCTGTAAATGGATGGATTCGTCATTCTTACTAAGTTTTTGACTTAGAGTAGTCAACTCTGCCAAGTTTCGATCTCGGATCCCGGTACGCATACAATATGCGAGAAATAGGGTTTTTTTAAGGTTTAAGTAGAATATCTCGAAGGAATCTTACACGTAAATGGATGAATTCGCGTTCTTACCAAGTTTACGACTTGGAGTAGTCAACTCACGACCGGTGTTTCGATCAGATCCTCAAATCACGCATACAATATGCGAGAAATAGGGTTTTTTTAAAGGTTTCGTAGAATATCTCAAAGGAATCTTACTTGTAAATGGATGAATTCATCGTTCTTACCAAGTTTGACTTATATTAGTCAACACACGGCAGAGTTTCGATCTATGATCTGGTATGCATACAATATGCATAAATAGTTTTTTTTTTTTAAGGTTTCGTAGAATATCTCGAAGAAATCTTACCACGTAAATTGATGGATTCGCGTTCTTACCAATTTCTAAACTAGAGTAGTCAACTCTTGAGGTTTTCGATCTCGGAGCATGATATGCATAAAATATGCATAAATAAGGTTTGTTTAAGGTTTCGTATAATATCTAGAAGGAATCTTACTGTAAATGGATGGATTCGTCATTCTTACTAAGTTTTTGACTTAGAGTAGTCAACTCGCTGACCAAGTTTCAATCTCGGATCTGGTACGCATACAATATGCGAAATAGGGTTTTAAGGTTTCGTAGAATATCTCGAAGGAATCTTACCTGTAAATGGATGAATTCGTCGTTCTTACCAAGTTTCTGACTTGGAGTAGTCAACTCACGACCAGGTTTCGATCTCGGATCCTTTTACGCATACAATATGCAGAAATAGGTTTTTTTTTTTTAAGGTTTCGTAGAATATCTCAAAGGAATCTTACTTGTAAATGGATGAATTCGTCATTCTTACCAAGTTTCTGACTTATATTAGTCAACACACGGCAGGTTTCGATCTATGATCTCTGGTATGCATACAATATGCATAAATAGTTTTTTTAAGGTTTCGTAGAATATTTCGAAGGAATCTTACCTGTAAATGGATGGTTTCTTCGTTCTTACCAAGTTTTTGACTTATAGTAGTCAACTCGCGGCCATGTTTCGATCTATGAGCATGGTATGCATACAATATGCAAAAATAGGGGTTGTTTAAGGTTTCGTAGAATATTCGAAGGAATCTTACTAGGAAATGGATGGATTCATCGTTCTTATCAAGTTTCTGACTTATAGTAGTCAACTCGAGGCTAAGTTTCGATCTCGGAGCCTGGTTTGCATACAATATGCAGAAATAGAGTTTGTTTAAGGCTTTGTAGAATATTCCGAAGGAATCTTACCTGTAAATGGATGGATTCGTCGTTCTTACCAAGTTTCTGACTTATAGTAGTCCACCCCCGGCCAGGTTTCTATCTCGG
Source organism: Papaver armeniacum (assembly GCA_023531295.1). NCBI lineage: Eukaryota > Viridiplantae > Streptophyta > Magnoliopsida > Ranunculales > Papaveraceae > Papaver > Papaver armeniacum. The sequence goes on from JAJJWW010004227.1 coordinate 22,498, forward strand.
AGCCTGGTATGCATACAATATTCAAAAATAGGGTTTGTTTAAGGTTTCGTAGAATATTCCGAAGGAATCTTACCGGTAAATGGATGGATTCATCGTTCTTACCAAGTTTTGTGTGTGTTTAAGGTTTCGTAGAATATTTCCATGGAATCTTACCACTAAATGGTTGGATTCATCGTTTTTGTGAACTTTCAGACTTCTTGGTTCATAGTTTGTAAGTCATTATACCGAACTTGAAGTTTGAATCGACACTGAGCTTCATATTCATCAATTTCGATGATGTATCATGCTAATTTTGAAGTCGAGAACTCTCTTAGAGCTTAGTTGTTCATAGATTATATGCCATTATACCAAGTTTGAAGTTGAATCGACATTGAGCTTCATATTTATCGATTTTGATGATGTATCATACTAAGTTTGAAGTCAGAACCCTCTTAGAGCTTCTTGGTTCATAGTTTGTATGTCGTTATACCACATAATTATCCATTTTGATGATGTATCATCCTATTTCTGAAGTCAGAACCCTATCAGAGTTTACCAGTGTGAACTAAAGCTACTTCATGACCTGTATGACTTGTAAAAATTACTTCACGACCCATGCGACTAGTCGAAATTCAAACCGGAAGCACAAAGAGAAAGCACAAAGAAACACACCAATTATCGAATTCATTATTTATTTTCCCGATTCATTCTTATACATTTTTTGGATTTTTATATATCAGAATGTCGATAAAAATGTGCTAAATTTATTAATATTTTTTTTGGATTTTTTATCATGTCGAAGGTTGATAATTAAACCGAAAACATGAGTTCTTATTAACACAAAGAGAAACACACATGCTTCTTAATCCGTATGAGCGTCCCAAAATACAATCTCAACCGTTAAATTATTTTCTCAATCCGTATGAGTGGATTAAACAAAATCTGATCCGTCCAGCATTTTCATTCACCCACCAAACCCTCCCTCAACCACTCGAGCTCTATCTCTTTCTCTCTTTCTTCCTCTCCCCCGAAGAACACCTCTCTTCGGCGCTCCATCACCACCGCTGCTCTTCTCTCAATCCCTCTTCTTCATCTCCATTTCTTGATTGAATCGACCTATATTAGATCTCATCTGCAATTTCCGATGAAAATCATCACAACCTCAGTCACAGAAACTCATCAATCGAATACCTCAGATCCACCTTCTACAAACCCTAAATCAAACGAAACCCAACTTCAATTCGTAATCTGTTACCGATTTCTTCTTTCACTGATTTAATCTCAGAACCCATTTCAATTTGGGTTCCCCTATATCACTCATGTACTTCAATTGTTGATTATTGGGATTGTGATGTGTTTGGTGTTTAATTAGTTTAGATTAAGTAATTCTTAAGATAGTGATTGGTGAAGAAGGTCAATCTCCTTTCATTGAATCCAAAGCTAATAAACAAAATAATGGATTCGATTAGTTTTTCCACCGATAGTAGGAGTTTTGCATTGAATAATGGTCTTTTAGGTATAATCTCTCATCCATAAAATTCTACCAGTATTGTTCAATTCACTGTCAATTTTACTGAATTGGGTTATTTTATTTGGTAGCTGTCTGCAGAGGAGTTTGGTTTGGAAAAATGATGGGAAAAATTGGTAGCAGTGGTGGTAGAATTTTGGTTTTGAGCTATTTGGATGGAACTAGCCGCTAAAAATTGTGCAGGTTTTGTAAAAACAAAACGCGACTGAATCTAAAATTGACTTAAGGCGGGTGTTAGGATTTGGGCAAGCTTTGATCAGAGAGAGATGCACAAGAAGAAGATAGAGGAATGGTTGAATAGTATTTGGTGACAAGAGAAGTGGGTTTTAAGAAGAAGATAAAAATGGGGGTTTCCTTAAATTTGTTCTTTATTTTTCATTGTACACATCACGGTTTAATAGAGTTTCATTATGCTCTAAAGCAAGTTTTTTTTTTTGCATCACTTTTTCTCTTGATATTGAAAATCATGAGTGATGAGAAAATGTTTTTTTTTTTTTTAATGTCATCAAGCATGTGATCCTTCAGGTTTGGTGTCCTTTTTTAGTGCCCAGTTCTTGTCAATCCTCTATACAGAGTGAGTTATTTTGTATTTACATGTTTATAATGAGTTAGCTGGTAATTATTGTTTCAAAACAAGTATCGGAATTTGTTAACTAGCTGGTTTAACATTTTTGTTCGCAGCAGCGGGAGCTGAACCCGAAGGATGAAATTCCCTGAGTCATTTTATGGAAAGCCGGCCACAAACCAAAAGAAGGAAAGGAACCGAATATAGCCGCTCAATAGGTTTTGGTGAGAGTTTCCTCTTCTTATTTTGTTGTTTTTGTTTGGTTTTTCATTTAGAATGATTCAAAGTTCTCAGACACTAATTTAATATATTGATTGTGTTATTCCCAGGAAAGTGAACAAGTACCTAGTAGACCATGGTACAGATTGTGGATCGTCACTGAAAGATGATATTCTTAATGAATCTCTAGGGGAAGATTGCGCAGGTTGACTATCCAGTCACAATATACCAAGACCATTAAGAATCTTGTAGAAGTAGTTGAGTTGGTGGGTAATCAAATTGTAATGTTAGAGGTGAGAATTTATGTTAGAAAGTGTGATTTTCATAAATGTCATGTGATTTTCATGAATTAGCTAGCTATTCATTACTGATTTTATATTTCTTAGAAACAATTTGAGAACTTTCTTCAATGATGCTCATCCTTGGACCTTGATGTGATTTTAACAAGTTGTAGTAAAGTGGTAGTAAGATGTCGTTCCTCTCAGACTTGTAAAGATTTAGTTTCAGAAAACTCTAAAAACATAGAAAATATATATACAAGTTTTGTCACAAATATCGAGAGAACTGGGACTTCGGATTCCACCATAAAATTCATTCATGAGATTCATATATTTATTCTAGACAATTATAGCTCAAATATCGACTCTATGTTTTGCTAAGGTAGATTTTTGAAAAGCAACGACTGTATATCTAAAGCATGGGATATCAAAAGACTTAACCTAAGTATAACCCATCAATTGAAATCACAACCATTCAATAAAAATCATAAAACAATTAACAATCCATGCAAAAAAAAGTCATGAAAGAATTAAATATAATTACCACAAGCATGAAATATGGCTTCCTCCGTCTGTCCAGGTGTTACAGGGTTTAGCTCCTCATATCAAAAACATGCTCAAAAATAATAGCGTGATTTGAATAGGTGTTTTATTGAAGAAAATCGAGTTTATGTGAGATATAATTGTTCGAACTCAACATTACAAAAACCTAACAAAGTACATTGCAAACTAATAATAATTGTTGGAAAGAATTGTTGCAAGGCGTGTTGAGTTTGAAAGTTTAGGTCACGGTTTACTTATGTTGGTTTTGAGTGCTATTATGCAGTTCTTCTTCTAGATTCTTTCTTGGTGTAGAACTCGTCTCTGCCTGGCTTCTTTGGTTCTTCCACGTGGCTCACGAACCTCCGTATCCAACCCCCAAAGTCTCGACCCCACTATTTTGGACTCGGACCAACCTTTTATATACACGGGGACCGATTCCGATTAAATCTCCCTTTTCTTTCACCTAAAGCTACCGGAAAAATATTTGCTTTCCTTTTTTTTTCACGCGGCTTCTGTTTTGTCTCCAAGTAAAATCAACGTCCCAGGATATCTCAAAGATAGTAGAAATCTTTCTTTCCTTATCTGTGCGTAACTAACACAAAATAAACCCCAAAAATATCTCGGAATATACTTGTTCCCATGTGTAGTGAAATATACGTGCAAATTCGGTTTCGAGACAAGTATCAATCCTGTTTCGACGTAACGGGGACAAACATATCCAAATCCACACAAGAATTAAGAAAATATCGCCTAAACCAACAACCAAGTATCCGTAACTTCCTTCCTCTGTTTCGATCCAAGACGATGTTGGCCAAAGCACATGAATTAATCGAGACATACCATCTGTTTATCTATAATAAGTCCATCCTGACAAGTTAAAGTGGTTGAATCTCTTCAAAACTTGCTGAAAAATCAAACCCTAAATATAACTTGGTTGCACAAATTTTCCCGCCTAAATCAAGATTTGAATTAACCACTGGTGGGGTGCGAATAGTAGATGCTCTGAAAATGGGTTGCCCCTTAGTAATTGAGGCACCCCTTATCCAAAATGGGGGTCCGTATAGTAATTTTCTCCCACGAGCGCAAAAACCACTTTTCGGGCCAATTTTCCCAAAGCTTATTTCTCAAAACACCTACAAAAACATAAAAAGCCATAATAAATACAAAATCGATGTAATAATATATACAATTGAGATTATATTAGACACAAAAATGTGTCAATCAAATACCCCCAAACTTATTATTTGCTAGTCCTCGAGCAAATGAAATAAATAAAATCCTAACTCCTTTATCGCCGAGCATCGTCGATTGCATTTAGCGTATGCAATAAGCCTTTAAACCCCTAGGTGGCCCTAGTGGCCGAGTTATAGTCTCGGGAGGTTTGCAGGAGGTGTACCCACAAAACCTTTACACTCCAGGACCTAACTATCTACTTGTGAGAACCTTGGAAGGCACTAAAGAATCTCCTTGGTTGGCATACTTATTGACTACGGGAGGAAGTACCACGATGCGAAATTCCAATTTCTTTGTACGAGTTTGCACTCAAGCATACTAAAAAATTCATATATAAGTCACAGAGCTCTACCGAGATAGTCTCTATGGACATCAATACCCCGGAGTCAAAACTAATCACATGGATAGATCAAGAAGATGGATATAGAGAAAAACATAGATGGTTTTGATGTTTACTAAGTGAATGGTGTTTCCCGTATCTGTCGAAGGCCTCCACCAAAATGAACCTATCCTAATGGACTGAGATACTTTAAGTCGACTAATATCAACACACGGGCATATACAAGGGAACCGGTGGTCGATAATCTAACTCTAGGTCAACACAACTGGCATATACAAGGGTTCCGGTGGTGACTTTATTGAATTTATTCGGTTGGTCCGATAGTGCAGGTCTCTTTTTTTTTTTTTTTTTTTTTTTCACTTTTTTTTATCTCAATCACTCTAATTCACCCTAGCACGGTAACAACTTGATTCGTGGGCCCCACCTAATCACTTAGAGAAACATGCTTGTAAAAAACAAAACAAAATAAAAAGCAGTGAAAATGACTCAACGAGATATGGTGAAACTATCATGTTATTTCTAACACACTGAGCTCTGTGCTTTTATGAATAGACTCTTTAGATGTTTTCCATCTAATGATTGGTTCCTCAACTCCTACAACCAAAATGCTTCCATCCACTTAGATTGGTTAGTGCCATCCTTAATAAGCATAAATTTCTAGGCTGCGGAGTTTAATAATGCAACTAAAAAGTTTCTCCCATACCCCAAACTTAAATCTAACATTGTCCTCAATGTTCTAAAGATAAAATTAAAAACATGAACAAGGAGAAAGCTGTTACCATTTGAAGTAAAAGAGTTAAGGAAAGATATTAAGTGTGCAGATGAATGTTCGGTTACTCCCAATAAGTGCTAAGTTTAACGTCTTGAAAGGACTAAGAAAGGATTAGTCACCTCATAGAATCATAAAGTAATAAAAGCAAGAATATCATGGGTCATCAAAACCAAATAGAGCTATCACAAGTAAAGGAATCTCAACATGCCAAGAAAATGAACAAATAGAGCACACCTTGTCTAGTTTCTGTTTAAGACATCTAGTCGGCATGGTTGAGTTCGGGTTCTATAAGCTGAGTCCAAATAAAATATTTTCATGGGTTGGATTTCCTCGAGGCTAAGATCCGATTTAGGTATTAGAGTCTGAAAATACTCAGTTAAAAACTTAGAAGAACATAATAATAACCTAAATAACTGTGGATCCTTAAAGTCAATCAGGTTTGACTCACACAATTGACCACGATGAAACTGGCGGTCAATCTTAAGCAAATGTGTCATTTGTATTCTCCTAAAGTACTTAGGTTTTGGTCTCGAACTTAATAAATGACACATTTTGAAATTCATACATTCCCACAATTGGTTGAAAAATATTTGGTGGGAAAACAAAATCAATTTGGGTATCATAGCACAGGCTAACCACATCAACCAGAGGATGGGTTTCTAACAATGAACTTTCTTATGGACATCACTAGGTTCGGAAAACGTGTATGAAGATAATCTTTTAAAATGGTTGAGGCACATATGTCAAGTCCCAAGTGAGGATCTCTACAAGAGCTAAAGGTAAAGCACGTGGAGAATGATAATCACCCCCAAACTTAGAGTTTTCGGTGTCTCTAGAAAGACTAGTCACAACTTCCCTAATTTCAAGGTAATCAGTTCTGAAAATGGTCAATTGATTCTTCTAAGTCGGGTTCATCCTCACTCATCTCTACGAGTTTATTATCTTTATTCTAAGACTAATGTTTCTAAATCATTAGACTCTAAAACAATATTCTCAGAAGAAACTCGTTTCTCTAAACCATCATCGGCTTTGTAATCATAAGGAAAAACTACATCGTCTAAAACGGTGGAATCTCAAGTCAAATCCTCGTCCTTTTGAATAGGTGAATAATTATTAAAATTATTTGGAATTGAACTAGAAATAATATTATCATTGTAAAGCTCAATTGGAGTAACAAATTCACGATCACTATGCCTATTTATTTCAAATTCTTCATCAACACTATCCTCATCATAATCATCATTATAATAACATGGAAATGATCGAACCTCATCTAAAGTAGTGTTACCAATTCTAACCTCGTCATCTTGATTATACGAGATAACTATCATCATTTTCAAAGGTACTATTGGAAACACGATATTGGAAATTAAATCTATCTTGAGCATTTCTTTCTGGGCCTCTAACAACATTTTTACAAGGTCGACTCACATGACTTCTCGATTTTATCTAGGAAAGAAGGTTCACGCGTTTCATTGCTCGTCCACAACTAAGTTATTCATTTCGCTAACTTACGTGTTGCCTCGGCTAACTTACGTGTTGACTCTAGTAGAGGAATTTTGCTCGTCACGACCAGGTTGGCATGTGGATAATTGGGCTCATCATGGTATGAGCCATAACCTTGAAAAATGTGATGTTCCCAACCACTATTCACACTTTATGGTCAAAGTAGTAACGTCCGTTTTGAAACTCAGTCGGATATTCGTTGTATCGCTGGCTATTGTAATACCGGTTCGACATTCTATTGCGGGGGTGTGAGTTGTCACACAAAATAAAACCCAACGACGGGGATTCGTGGGTGGATAGAGTCTTACCTCCGTACCTGGACGGGCGATGAACCGTTGAAGTCGACTCGGGCCCCACTCCGATGTCGGTCTCTGGTAACCCGGGGCGAGACAAATATCGTAGCGTCGTCCTTCCACAGTAAGCAGTTTATATTTAATTTTTTAACCCTTCCTTAGGGTTTAAAATAATAAAGTCAAGTCCAAAAAATAAAGTCCAAAAAGTCCAAAAATAAAAAGAAAAATTACAAAAATACAATCCTATTTCACAGTTTTCTAAAAATAAAACAAAATAACTATATACAAAATCTTCTTCTTCACTCCTTGGACTCCTCTTTTCTTTCCTTCTTTGGCGATGCTTTCCTTTTATAGCCCTTTTTGTTTCCTTGTAGCTTCGCTCCAAATCGAAAAAGAATCGAAAAGTACCAAACGCGTAAAAGAACAAAAATAATAAAAATAAAAATAAACCTAAAACAAATCTAAATACAAGTCCCACGTCAAGTGCGTAAAAATTGATGTGATTTTTAACAAGTTGTAGTAAAGTGGTAGTAAGATGTCGTTCCTCTCAGACTTGTAAAGATTTAGTTTCAGAAAACTCTAAAAACATAGAAAATATATATACAAGTTTTGTCACAAATATCGAGAAGTACTAGGACTTGGATTCCACCATAAAATTCATTCATGCGATTCATATATTTATTCTAGACAATTATAGCTCAAATATCGACTCATGTTTTGCTAAGGTAGATTTTGAAAAGCAAATTGTATATCTAAAGCATGGGATATCAAAAGACTTAACCTAAGTATAACCCATCAATTGAAATCACAACCATTCAATAAAAATCATAAAACAATTAACAATCCATGCAAAAAGTCATGAAAGAATTAAATATAATTACCACATGAAGCATGAAATATATGGCTTCCTCAGTCATCCCAGTGTTGGGGTTTAGCTCCTCATATCAAACATGCTCAAAATAATAACGCATGGCTCGAATAGGTGTTTTATTGAAGAAAAATCGGAGTTTGTAACAGAGATTAATTATTCTAGTAACTGGTGTTAAAGAAACCTGTCTTTATTGTAACTAATAATAATTGTTGGAAAATTGTTGCAAAGCTGTTGAGTTTGAAAGTTTGATCACGGTTTGCATGGATGGTTTTGAGTTTGTTCCTGGTTCTTCTTCCTCGTTCTGTGGTGTAGAACTCGTCATGCTCTTTGGTTCTTGCGTGAACTCCACCAAACCTCCGTATCAACCCCCCAAAGTCTCGACCCACTATTTTGGACTCGAACCAACCTTTTTATACACGGCAGGGACCGATTAAACCCGATTAAATCTCCCTTTTCTTTCACCTAAAGTCTAGGAAAAATATTTGCTTTCCTTTTTTCACGTGTTAGCCTGCTTTTGTCTCCAAGTAAAATCAACGTCCCCAGGATATCTCAAAGATAGTAGAAATCTTTCTTTCCTTATACGTGCGTAACTAACACAAAATAAACCCCCAAAAATATCTCGGAATATACTTGTTCCCTGATGGCAGTGTAGTGAAATATACGTGCAAATTCGGTTTCGAGACAAGTATCAATCCTGTTTCACGTAACGGGGACAAACATATCCAAATCACACAAAATTAGAAAATATCGCCTAAAACCAACAACCAAGTATCCAGTAACTTCCTTCCTGTTTCGATCCAAGACGATGTTACGGCCCAAAGCTTTATGAATTAATCAGACATACCATCCATGTTGTTTATCTATAATAAGTCCATCCCAACAAGTTCCGGCGGTTGAATCTCTTCAAAACTTGAAAAATCAAACCCTAAATATAACTTGGATGCACAAATTTTCCGCCCTAAATCAAGATTTGAATTGGAGAAGATGATGCCCCTTAACCTTGGTGGGGTGCGAATAGTAGATGCTGCGAAAATGGGTTTCCCCTTAGTAATTGAGGTACCCTTTATCCAAAATGGGGGTCCGTATAGTAATTTTCTCCCTTGAGCGCAAAAACCACTTTTCAGGCCAATTTTCCCATAAAAAGCTTATTTCTCCAAAAACACCTACAAAAACATAAAAAGCCATAATAAGTACAAAATCGAGCATCTTAATAATATATACAATTGAGATTATATTAGACACAAAAATGTGTCCATCAGGACCTCTCGCATAGAGTTGGCACTCCAAATGTATGTGGATATATATCTTTACTCGAAAGTTGTTTTGTTGCTCTATCTAAATTAGGTTTAAGCTGGCCGATTAGTCAGTATGAATCTTGATTTCAAAGGTTCACTTGTTTAGTCAAGGAATAACAAGTAAACTAGGTTGAACTTAGAACCGATATATTATTGCTATACTTTGTTGTTGGTATAAAACTAGATAAAACTAGGTTGTGTGCATAGCACACATAGATGCTGGTTCATCATTAGAGAAAATTTCAATCGAATCAAGAAAATCACATGTTTATTCTTCATCGATGTAGGATTTTTAGATGTATATGCATCTATATATAATGTTCTAATGTGCATACATCAATGTTGACATTTTAATAGTTCGATTCGAATCTTTGATTCATGATTGTCTTGGGTGATTGAAGCTTTAAGTAACTGGTTTCATATTTGAAATGGGTGTGTTGGTGTTAGCAAAATCTTGAGTAAACTTAATTAATATGCATCTTATACGGTTGTATGAATATGCATTCTTTGTATAAAAAATATAGTTGGTATTTTATGGATCTTTTATATTATAAGGGACAATGGTGTTTTCTATTTGACGGAGATCTACAATTTGGACACATAAAAGACGGCCCAGATTAAGGCACAATTTAAGTTATTGAATTACATTTCTGGGATATAAACAATGGTTCAGATTGAGCTACATATCTAAGATTTTAGACTTATAAAGAAGGGTCCAGATTAATTCACATATTAATTTTACCTAAGATAATAAATGTAGACTTTTAATGTGCATTGGTCACTCATTTATTTGAGAGTTATTCCTCCCATTTAATGTCAAACCGTTTTTATTAATTCAAAATTAAATGCCCTTTAACTTAGCTCTTAACTTAATCCCTTTTATAATAAAATCCCTTTGTCAAATGTTCATCCCTTGCATAACTCTATTCTCAAGTTTTGATTCACAATTGTTTTGGTTGATTGAGATAATTGTTGTTAACCTTTCCCTTTAATTTTTGTATAACATCGATGGATTCATGAAGTTTGATTTCTCTTTGTTTCTTTTTATTAATATTGTATTTTGTTATCTTAATTTTGTTTTTTCATTTGCGGTCAAAGATGCGATCGGTATGATTGCCATCTACTCATTTTTATTCTTATGTTAGTTTTTTTTTTTTTGATACCAGCATAACATTTAATTTATCTTTGTTTCTATTTTTTTTATTTTCTATGGACAGGAAATTGTCCAACCTGACTTTGACTTTTGAAGGGCAAAATCAGAGGATTTACATGGAGTGAAAATAAATGAAGCGAAAACTTGATGGTTTCATTGTTATCCCCTTAACCTGTCTTTGTTTCTTTTCATGAATATTGTATTTTGTTATCTTAATTTTGTTTTTTTTCATTTGCTTGAGTCAAAGATCACAGATCAAATATGATTGCCATCTATTCATTTTATTCTTATGTTTCTCGGAGGCTTTGAGCCATGTAAATAACATTTTTCAATTGTATTGCTACTGTTTTTGGAGAGTTCAAACTCTTAGTTGGATTAGAGTCATGTACATGTTGGTATCAAATGGATTAAAGTTTCTTGATTATATTTGTTATGCTTCTATAGTTCGGACAATGGTGTTTTTCTATTTGAACTAGATCTACAAGGTTTGGACACATAGTCCAGATTTCTGGCATATTTAAGTTAATCAATTACATTTCTCGCATATAAAGAATGGTCAGTTGACTACATATTTAATATTTTAATTAATATATATATTTTATGCTTATAAAGGAGGGTCCAGATTAATTCACATATTATAATGAATTTAGACTTTTAATGTGCATTGGTCACTCATTTATTTGGGAGTTATTCCTTCCATTTAGCGTCAAAAGATTTTTTATTCAAAATTAAACGCCCTTTATTATATCTTAACTAAATCCCTTTTATAATCAAATTTCTTTGTCACATGTTCATCCTTTGCATAACTCTATTCTTAAGGTATGATTCACTATTGTTTTGGTTGATTGAGATAATTGTTGTTAACCTTTCCCTTTAATTTTTGTATAACATCAATGGATTCATGGAGTTTGATTTCTCTTTGTTTCTTTTTCATTAATATTGTATTTTGTTATGTTAATTTTGTTTTTTCATTTTGAGTCAAAAGATATTGATCGGATATGATTGACATCTATTCATTTTTATTCTTATGTTAGTTTTTTTTTAATACCATACCATTTAATTTCTCTTTGTTTCTATTTTTTATTTTCTATGGACAGGAAATTGTCAGCAGGACTATGACTTTTTGGGCCAAAATCGGAGGATTTACATGGAGTGAAAATAAATGGAAGAAAGCGGTGGTCTCATTGTTATGCCCTTAATTTGGAGTGGTAGATAACATTTTTAACTGTATTGCTACTGTTTTTGGAGAGTTCAAACTCTTAGTTGGATTAGAGTCATTTATATGTTGGTATCAAATGGATTAAATTTATAGTTTGGACACATAAAAGACAGAGGTCTAGATTAGTAGCATATTTAAGTTATTCAATTACATTTAAGGAATATAAAGAATGGTCAGGATTGATAAAAGAACACAATCAATATTTGTTTTTAAAAGCGATCAGCAATTCCATGAATTAATACGGATATAACACTTTTTAGGACACGAAAGAAGGGTTCCAAACTCTGATTCAACTTTTCAAAATTTAGAAAATAAATTGCACCAAATTTATTGTTAGCACAAAATGACAATCAATTTAAACATAGGTCATATATAACCAACACCAAAAAAACTCATAGCCCGTGCCGTTCTGGCACAAGATCGTCATATCCTAGTTCAATCTAAGAATGATCAAGTTTTAGCAAATGCAAGTTCATTATGTTCTTGAATTTAGTTGTACCATTTTTTCTTGGACTAAATGCATATGTTCGTTATTTTTTGTTGTGACTCACGAACTGATCATTAGCGATTGCATTTTTATTGTTGTTGTTGCTTTAGGTGGTGGTTGCAATGGATTTGAGTTGATGCGATGATGTGTGTCTGCAAGAGAAGGGAATGAATCAATTCCATGTATGGATGAATTTGAGAAGGAATTAGATGAATGTTAGGAGCTATAATATGCAGTATGTGAATGGTTTTGCAGAGAAGCTGTAATTGGAAGCTCCAGGCAATGGATTGAGGGTTTTGAGTTGTAAGAATGCCATTGCGGGGGAAATGGTTGTCGTCACAGCTGAACCCGGGGAAGGTCTTGTGTAATCAAGTTGCAGGTAGTTTGTGTGGTTCTCGTGAGTTGTTGCCATGTCTAGGTGGTTGTGAAGCTACGAGAAGATGACATTTGCGGTGGTGCGCAAATGGCTTGTGCTGGGTTGCTCGAGTTTGAGTTCAAGATACGGGGGATTTGGAAAATGAAGTTGTTAAAGATGATTCAAGGTAACTGTGGTGATTACAAGGCGATGTTTGCAGCTGAACTGAGGTGTTGTGTAACTTGAGACTACCATACAAGAACGGGTGTGCTACTGCCACATTTGTAAGCGGAGGCCCATATCTACATTTTACGATTTATTTGATATTTAGTCATGTTCAAAGAATATATCATTTTCTTTTCTTTCGTTTACTGACAACACACTTTCATACAAGGTGATTTGAAGTTAGCTAGGTAATGCAATTGGAGTGGCATGTCTTGAATGAATGTAAATGTGTTACATTGGCAGGTTAATATGAAATTATGAATGTGAAATATTTTCGGCAATTCGGTTTCAGCTATAATTTTTTTTCTTCAAAATAGTTATATGCACACAACTTCTAATAAGAGTTGTGTTCCATATTTCAACTACACAAACCAAAGGTTGTGAAAGAATGTCTTTGCGACATAACTTGGTGTTGTCCAACATAGTTCTACAACTCTAAAAAGTGTCGTGCAAATCTTATTTATAAAAGTAATAAGAGTTGTTACATATTTCTACAATACACATCTAGGTTGTCTAAGATAGTCCTTCAACTTATACAAGTGTTGTGTTACATATATCTACACCACGCATCCTTTGTTGTGTAAAATAGTCCTACAACACAAGCAAAGTTATGTTACATATTTTTACGATACGCATCCTTTGTTGTGTAAAATAATCCTACAACACAAGCAAAGAGTTGTGTTAGGCTTTCAAAAAAATCGAAAGAGAATCACAACTTTGCAAAATATTGTCGAACCATGAACCACATCACCTTTACAACTCTTAGTCAAGCATTGTAGAAAAAGCTTGGACTTTCTACACTACCCACCTACACAACGCATAAAATTGTGTTGTCATAGGTGTACAACAACGCTAATACAGTGTCGTCAATGATGATTTTTCCCTTAGTGATTACATAACGGCCATGACCTTGTAGAAGTACATCAATTAATTGATGTATTGGTGAGCAAGGAATAATTACGCGGTTGTTGATGGTGGTTTAAACAAGGGGTAAAATCGTAAAACCCCATGACCTAGTGTTACCGCAACACATTAACTAAGAGCATTTAACTCGGTGTAAATAATTAATAGGGGTATTTTTTTCAAAATGCAGTTAGGGTTTTCAAGACATAGAACCCTAATTCCAAAACCAAGCCAAGACTGCGCACCATGGCAACAATGCCAAACCAAGCGAAGATTCTCAAGCACCATGGCAACAATGCCAAACCAAGCCGCCAAACCACCTTTGCAAAACATGGCAACAATGCCAAACCAACCCGCGTGCAGCCATGGCAACAATGCCAAACCAAACGCCTTAATCGCACCATGGCAACAATGGCAAACCAAGCGCGTCTGCAAGACCATGGCAACAATGCCAAACAAACCGCAGACATCTGCAAGCACCATGGCAACAATGCCAAAACCCAGGCAATGGCGATAGCACCATGGCAACAATGCCAACCAAGCGCTACTGGCGCACCATGGCAACAACAATGCCAAACCGTCGCCGATACATGCACCATGGCAACAATGCCAAACCAAAGCCGCATTCTCGCCATGCGTGACCATGGCAACAATGCCAAAAAAAGCGCATTCTGCGCACCATGGCAACAATGCCAAAACCAAGTGCATCTGCGACCATGGCAAATGACGCCAAAACCAAACTACATATCGCACTCATTGGAAACCATGCCAAAACTAAGCCGCTATGCCATTGGCACATGCCAAATATAGCGCCCTAGGCTTGTAAAACGTGCAACTAGGTCAACATGGCCGCGTGCCATTGTCACATGCCAACACGTACCACAAGCCATATTTCCAAGCCGCTTATGCCATTGGCACATGCCAAATATAGCGCCCTAAACCACAAAACGTGCAACTAGGTCAACATGGCCGTGTACCATTAGCCGATCTACTTAGCGATACCCACAAGCCATATTTCAAATTTGCTACACCGATGACACATGCAATATGGCAGCACTAGGCTTTGCAAACGTGCAACCTAGGCCAAGTCGACCTCGCGTACCATTGGCACATGCCAACATGCTCATTTGGTAGCACTAGCACACGAGGCCACGACCACTACGACCACGCATATGCCATTGTGCGATGTAACATGCTCATTGGTAGCCTTTTCTGCAAGGCCACGACCCCAACTTGACCCATATGCCATTGGCACATGCCAACATGCTTTCGGTAACTTTTCTATAAAGGCCATGACCACTATGACCAACATGCCATTGGCACATGCCAGCATGCTCATTGGTAGCCTTTCCTACCAGACCCACGGCCCTACTGACCCACGCATGCCATTGGCACATGTAACATGCTCATTGTTGGTAGCCTTACTACCAAGACCCACGGCCTAAATTGACCCACGCATGCCATTGGCACATGCCAACATGCTCATTGGTAGCTTTTTTTCTACAAGGCCACGGCCCTAACGCCACGCATGCCATTGCACATGCCAACATGCTCATTTGGTAGCTTTTTCCTACCAAGCGCCACTGACCCCATGACCACACATGCCATTGTACGTGCCAACATGCTCATTGGTAGCTTTTCCTACGAGGCCACCACCTAACGACCACGCATGCCATTGGCACATGCCAACACGCTCCTTTGTGCCTTCATCACCTATCCGTGGCCTAATGCGCGGCTGGTAGCCTAACTTGCAGAAGCTAGTGCAACCTAGACCATTCGACCATAACGCGCCCACCAGCACATGCCCAAAACCAGCCAGTAGCCTAATTTGCAAACCATACGACCTACCACACCCAGGCTGTTGACATGCCATTGGTACATGCCACACACGCCACTAGCTGACTACGGCATTGCCACTTACACACTCAACGTACAACCTACCACCAAGGCATTCCGCACATGCCAATGGCACATGCCACCCACGCGCACTAGCAGCGCCACTTGCACTCAAGGTGCAACCAACACTCGAGATATCACACAAAGCGGGGATGCTTTCCGGTATGGCGCCAGGGTTTTGGTTTCCAAATTTTGAAAACTGGGGGATGCTTTCCAGGGTTTTGGTTTGGCGCCACACGCGCCACTACCATGCGGTTACCACCTCCTCCCATTATTTCACCCTTTACTCTCTTCCTTCATGAGGTCAGGGTACGTTTCAATCTCGACTTGTATAAATAGGTCTTACCTATTTCCACCGAGACAATAAGTCTCGGTCGGAAGAAGAAAAATAATACACTCTCAGAAAGGCAACTTTGCAAGCTTCCCAAGCTTCTACTTTCTGATACAAGTCGATATACTACTCTCCCAGAATTATTCTGGTCTCAACACCTTTCTTTGCTTCCTCCCCAAATCAACCCTTCTCCTCCACTTTGTGAGTAAGGCAAGTCTGGAACGGCCATTTCTTAGTTTAGGCCGGACATGTGCCAGATTGATCTCTCGAATCTATAAAGTGCTCACGTACTGACACATTTGTTTAGTTTTTCACTCACCTCTGAATTTACAGAAATGGAGAAACGATTTTCACCCATAAACAATTGGCGACCCCTTTGTGGGAGGATTGATCTATCGGTTACAATACCAACTCGACTCGATTTGTTTTAACGTCAAATCCCAACATGGTGGAACTCGGTCGGAGGCGGGCTTTTGAGAACACCGGCCTGGAAACAGCATCCACGATGTGCGTCTCTCCCAATCAACGTTGTTCCGTCACCGGCGACAACAACAACATCGAATGCACTCCCTCAAGTGTAACACCGCAATCACGGGGCTAGAGCCTTGCCTCCTCTAGCATCTACGCACAACCCTCTAATCACGGCAACGAAAATATCTTTTCGGGTGTCGGCGCCCACCGATCACGAGGGCTAGAGCCGCGCCCGACCCCCAAATTCTTCGTCCCATGGCGTCAGAGCCCGCGACCAAGGTCCCAACTACCCAGCAAAGCGGGATCTAGAAACCGGAGGACAAGAGGAAGTCTCCTTACGTCACCATCGGATTTGATGGAACGACAAGAGATGCTCGCCGAGCCCAGGCAGAATATGGTTTCAGCGAGGAAAGGAGGTACTCATCTTTCTCAAGACCACTGACAGAACGACTACCACGTGAGTCGCGCCCTCCCGAAGCCATTTAGGCGTCTCCAACAACCCCAGCGCCCGGTACCTCGGTGGAGCAAACCTCCATGGATGAGGAAACTCGCACTAGAATCCAGTTGGAAAGAAATCAGCCACCCAACTTTGTCACGAGAGAAGATTTGGAACAACTCCTCCATGACCAAGATCAAGAATGATGAGTTGGGCGTGTCATCACCAACCCCCACCCATCCAATCTGAGAGAATCCTCTCCCAGGGGTACTCTTCTCCTCAATTTACTGTGCGATGGTAGGGAATGCACGTGAGCATGTTTCGTTTTCACGGAATCCTTAGGTGAACATGAGTATAATCACGTTCTTCGTTTAGGAATTCTCAAAATCACTTATGGAAGGGCGTATACATGGTACAATGACATCCCACCAAGCGGCATTCCCCAACTGGAGTAGCATGGTCACTGCGTTTTACAAGAAATACTTCTTCGTGTACGAACAAGTTACTTTTGGACCTCGAAGAATGTACCCGATGGGATACTTGAACATCCGAATGATTGCGTCAAAAAGGTTCAGTGGTTCAAACATTTGTTGTCATGACCCAAACGTGAATCGAGCAACAATTGGTGAACGATGCATCAATGGTATGGTTCCAATCCGCGCCCTACTAGAAAACTTGCGTTTCCAAGCGTTCTCGAACTCCATGAAGCCAGCGGACGATCTGCAACAACAACACCAGCATTCCGAAAGAAGCAGACCAACTCGGCCGAAGAGCGAAAATCGGGAGTAGACGCCTCATCAACAAACAATTTAATGCCGGCTCATCTCCGTGAACATAGTAAACGAAGAGGAAAAATGAAATCCGCAACTACGAGCCACCAAATGGAAACGTGGCGCCGCGCAACGCGGAACCTCAAGCGGAAGATCGTTACTAAAACTCTGTGCAGCATCGTGAGACCGAAGGAAATACCCTTGATTTCCCATTCCCCATCGAGGAGGTGATTGACCTCCTGAGCACAGGTTCAAGACGATGTCATCGATTGCCACTCGGGCCGTCCACACCAACTGAGAGGCCGAGATGGCGAACCCCAAATCGCCATTACCACAAGGTTGCTCACCACCCGACTAACGATTGCAACGAGACAAAGCATATTTCCAAAGAAAGGATAGAAGCGAGAAACTCAACTAGGAGACGAGAGAGTGCATCGACACCCACTCCCAATAAGAAACCGGTTCCTTCCGGGGACTCCGTGCAGGAGACCTGTACAATCCATGATCACGACATGTCACGAAATTTCTCTTTCCAAGGTGCGGCGCCAAGATATTTTTCGAAGCTCTCAATCGTGTCAGATCCTGGGCAGCCGGCTTTTTCTCTCCTAATCCTGCTAAAGGGCCCAAGCTTCCCAAGCAGTGAGGCATAACCGGGGACTGCGCGACCACGTCCCGTTTAAGAGGTAATAGAATTTGGCAGCAGGGCTCATTGTACGACCTCACTCACAACATCATTACTTTCAAGACACTAAAGGGCAAAGTTTACTAAAACAAGCACGCCTACCTATTCCACGCCCGTGATTAAGAGCTTGAGAGGAGGAGGCTTTGAACAGCATGGCTACATCAACCTAGAGATCAAGATAGAGACGCTATAACGCACAACAAGTTCCACATTGGCAAAGAACTAGATCATGACATGATTTTGGGACGCTTATGGGTGCCTCGACAACAAAGCGAAATTGGATGTACACCCTCTGCTCAGAGCGTCACGCCAAGGAATTTCCAACAAAATCATCACGGGTTATCGCATCAACGAGCTATTGAAGGAACCCGGTGTCAGGAAGACCCGCTGACTTTAGACCATGATTTTCAAATGCAAGTAAGTCGACTGAGCAACCTTTTTTGTGAACCAATCTTTCCTTCCTCCATTCCATCATGGGGACTTGGCGCGACATCGGGCACAAACGTCAAGAAATGTGAATGGGGAGTGGACCATTCGAACACTTTGCAAGAAGCTTGAAACTTCTATCGAAACCAACGAAGCTAAAGGCTCAAACGGTTACACAACGTGAACGTTTTCAATCTTGAGATGTGGTGGTTAAGAAAGCTCGTTTCAAGTTGGGAGGATAGCGGTAAAAATGGATTTAGCAATGAAGGTGAAGGAGAGATTTATAAGTTGATACCCTTTTTGGGAGGATATTGCAAGCTCGTGTCTGACAGGACACACCTGAAGGCGTGATATTTCACTTTCGTGATGGCTCGAGGAATCCAATCCCTAAAATGCCGTGCTTCCCAATCACTCCCTTTTCAAGATTTCTTTATGATTCCTCTTAATAGCACAGCAATTCCCCGGATGAATACAACGTTTGTATTTTCCCTAGGATTTCCTTTTGTCAAAAAAATAAAAAATAAAATAAGAATAAATATATCTCTCTCCAGCGAATCAGCCGGATATCGAGAAATACACCGGAAAACCCAGAAACCATTGCGAGCCATGATACCACAATCTCTTTCAAAAAAAAAATATATATAGAAGCAAAATGTCTAATTGATGAAGAAGAAGGAAAGGACAAGTTTACAAAAAAAGAAAAGAGGGGACACCGGGGAACTAAACGGCAATGGGAATAACAAAGGGAGGAACTAGCCCTCAAAGGATGGAGCACAAATCCCTCGGGCAAAGCTATCTTCAAGCACTTCCCCAAAGAATCTTTCGGTCAACAAAGGTTCCATTCAACGGTTTTAGCGGAACAACCTCAACATCCCATCCCGCGACCCGCAGCAGCGGTGTCCTCCCGACGACCATTCCAAAGATACGCCACCATAACCCCTCCCGTTATCACCAACAACGCTGGCATCAACTTCCAAAGGCTATTTCGCTTTCATCATATGACCCTTCAAAGGTTTTCTTAGCGACACTCGGAGAAAGTTTTTGATTCATCCACATCTGGTCAAGAATCATGGCGCCCTCCTCCATGCTCACGGAAACCAAGGAAGTCTGAATATGCACACCATTTCTTCGTAGGGATAGATGGAAGGAGGTCCTTAATAGATTTCACTAGCCCGTGGAATGAGAATTCAGGCCCAACCAATGCCTCCTCAAGAGAAGAAGACCGATCTTCACCAAGTCCTAAATCCTTCTCTCGAAGAGTTAAAGCGCGACCATCCACAGAGGGTCCCATCATACAACATCCAAAATGAAAAAATGACTTTGATTATACCATATCTATGCACATATAAAAGAGATAACACGCGGGAAAGAATAAAAAAATACCGGGTATGATCTTCTTAGCCCGAATCACTCTGGTTGGGGTGCTTTTGCAAATTAGACCTCACGCCTTCACTTGGAGAACTTGGATGGTTAGGAGATGATTCATCTACGCGAGACATGACAAAGAGAGAAACTCGACAAGAAGAACCTTTTCTCAAACGAGGAGACGATGCAATTATTTTGGGTATAAAATACGGAATCTTAAAAAGGAAAGGAGGCAATGAAGGACATAGCAGCTTCCAGGATTTTAGCATGAATAATGCCCTAATTGAAGCCGCCGTGAAGGAAAGCAAGATAAGGAACTTTGCTATACGAAGAAACACATACTCCCTCCTTGTTTTTACATCGGTCACGCCAAGTGACACGCACACTACAACACATTGCTACCGGTCCCACCGGCTAGCACACTCGGTTTCCCAACTCACGCCAACTTCCCAACGTCGCCCAAAGCCGCGACCGGCCCCCACCAAGTGTGCCTGACCTCCCGATTTGGCAAATCGCAGAGGCAAGGTTCCAACTTATTTATAAAGATCGAGCGAACTCCTCAATTCTCTTTACGGTTTGGTCATTTGATAGTTTGTCACCATCTTATGCTTACGTCGCAACAATCCCACATTAGAGGCTAGTAGGACTTAATGTTGATGGTGGTTTTTAAACAAGAGGTAAATCATAAAACCCCATGACCTAGTGTTACACCAGAACACATTAACTAAGAGCATTTAACTTTCGGTGTAAATAATTAATAGAAATTATTTTTTCAAAATGCCGATTAGGGAAGCGACCACGAGAACCCTAATTCCAAACCAAGCCGCCTGCTGCAGACCATGGCAACAATGCCAAACCAATCCGCGATTCTCGCACCATGGCAATAACAATGCAAACAAGCGCGACATCAGCTCGCGCGCATGGCAAATAATGCCAAACCAAGCCGTGATTCTGCGCGACCATGGCAACAATGCCAAACCAAGCCGTGACATGCAAGACCATGGCAACAATGCCAAACCAAGCCGCATTCTCGCGCACCACGGCAATAATGCCAGAACCAAGCGCGCCATGCGCACCATGGTAATGCCAAACCAAGTCAAGATTGCGCGACCATGGAACAATGCCAAAACCAAGCGCCGACTCAGCGACCATGGTAAATAAATGCCAAACCAAGCGCGTCTGCGCTGACCATGGCAATATGATGCCAAACCAAAGCGCATTCTGCAAGACCATGGCAACAATTCAAACCAAGTGGCATCTGCACCACCAGGGCAGCTTTACGCCCAAAAACCAAACTACATATCACACTCATTGGAAACCATGCCAAAACTAAGCCGCTATGCCATTGGCACATGCCAAATATAGCGCTCTAGGCTTGTAAAACGTGCAACTAGGTCAACATGGCTGTACGTGCCATTGGCACATGCCAACACGTACCTGACCATATTTCCAAGTCAGCTATGCCATTGGCACATGCCAAATATAAACCACCTTGGTTTGCAAAACGGTCGCAACTAGGTCATGATGGTCACGTGCCATTGGCACATGCCAACGCCACCACAAGCCATATTTCCAAGTCTACACCACTGACACACAAATATAGCGCCACAGGCTTGCAAGACGATGCAACCGAAGCTAAGTCGCCATCGCGATGCCATTGGCACATGCCGACATGCTTTCACCGGTAGCCTTTTCTACCAAGGCCACGCCACTACTTGACCACACATGCCATTGGCACATGCCAACATGCTCCATTTGGTAGCCTTTTCTACCGCCGACACGGCCCTAACGGCCCCACACGCCACGGGCACATGCTAACATGCTTTCACGGGTAGCTTTTCCTACCAAGACCCACGACCAACGCTTGACACGCATGCCATTGGCACATGCCAACATGCTCGGTAGCTTTCTACCAAGGCCATCGGCCCTAATGGCCGCATGCCATTGGCACATAACATGTCATTTGGTAGCCTTTTCTACCAAGGCCACGGCCCCAATGCCACGCATGCCATTGGCACATGCCAACATGCTCATTGGTAGCTTTTCTACCGCTGCCACGGCCACTAACGCCCGATGCCATTGGCACATGCCAACATGCTCGCCGGGTAGCTTTTCCTACCAAGGCCACTAGTGACAACCACGCGTACCATTGGCACATGCCAACATGCTTTCATTGTAGCTTTTCTACCAAGGCCACGACCTAACGGCCACGCATACCATTGGCACATGCCAACATTTAGTAGCCTTAAATCACCTATCAAGTGGCCCTAATGCGCGGCAGTAGCCTAACTTGCAAGCCGTAGAAAACCTAGGCCAATTCGACCATACGCGCCATCACACATGCAAACACGATGGTCAGCTTTAATTTGCAAACCATACGGCCTACCACCAAGGCATTAGCACATGCCATTGGTACATACCACACACGCCACTAGCAAGCTCGCATTGCCACTTACACTCAACGTACAACCTACCACCCACTGGGAAAATTAGTAATCTAACCGTAGATTGACAACTAAATAAATTAAAGGTTGTAAAAGATAGCATATTTTACAACTTTTCAATGAAAAAAGTTGTCAAAGTAAAAACCGTCAACTCTTAGGTCCAAAGAGTAGTGACAAGAATTAAAAACCACAACTTTTTGTTTGAAAAGGGTTGCGAGAGAGAAGTGACCACCTTTAGATTTTACAACTCATATCTTAAAGGTAGTGAATAACTATAAACAACACGCATAAGGGTTGTTGAAGATATAAAAAATTGATTTTGAAAATGTTCTTTGGGAGATTCAACAAGCCTAATGTGTGTTAGCACAAGTCATCAACCATCCTTAGGTTTCAATATTGGTAGATTTGTGCTTTTTTTTTCTCGATCGATATTCACAACTTTACTGAGGTTGTAAAATGAAAAAATTGACTTTGAAATTTTTTTGAGGCTAAGGTGAATCGAACTCAACCTCTATGCCTAAGACTTGGATTCCAACCATCCTTCCACATTTACATATACGCTTATAATTTACGTTTATATTTATAAAAAAATGTTAAGGAAAAAATGGCTCAAGTTATGATGGAGATGGAAAAGATAAGAAGAAAAGGATAAATAGACCTTCACAACCCTTTTAAGAGTAAATCAGCGAGAGGTATAAAACTTGACTAAATTTTCTCACTTCCAAAAATTCTAACCAGTGCTAAATTTTTCACTTCTGCTAAATTTTATTCAATTCGCAAAAAAAAACTTCTCACTTCTAAATTTTTTGTCAACGCTATTGACAACCTTTATAAGAGTTGTCTAGAAGTATAAACATACACTATGTTTTTTCACTTAACTTAATCTACAAACTTTTAGACCCATAGTAGTCCATCTGGCAGTTTCAATCTCGGAGCCAATTTCTTTCTCAAAGATTGGAGCTTATAGTAGTCCACTCTTATTTAGGTTTTCGATCCTGAGTCGGGTATGCATATAATATGCCAGAATAGGGTTTGTTTAAGGTTTAGGGGAATATTCCTAAGGAATCTTATCTCGTAAATGGATGGATTCATCGTTCTTGCAGAAGTTTCCGGGTTATAGTAGTCCACTCACGGCCGGTTTCGATCTCGGAGGCGGGGTTTGCATACAATATGCCATAATAGGGTTTGTTTAATGTTTATGGAAATATTCCAAAGGAATCTTTACCTCAGAATGATTGATTCATCTTGGTTAAGTTTTCAACTTTATAAGTAGTCCACTCCACCATTTTTTCGATCTCTGAGTTAAGGAGTATGCATATAATATGCCATAATATGGTTTATTTAAGGTTTGAGGAATGAAGGAATATTATATGTAAATGGATGGATTCATCTTTCTTACGAAGTTTCCGACTAATAGTAGTCCACTAACTAGGCGTGTTCGATCTCGTTTAGTTTGCATAAAATATGCGAATAGGGTTTGTTTAAGGTTTAGGAATATCTTCAGGAATCTTATCTCAGAATGGATGGATTCATCGTTTTACGAAGTTCTGATTTCTAGTAGTCACTCACGGTCAGTTTGATCGGAGGTTTTTTGCATGCAATAAGCCGTAATATGGGTTTGTTTAATGTTTCGGTGAATATTCAAGGAATTCATCTTCAAATGGATGGATTCATCGTTCCTTCTGATTCCAGGCTTATATTAGTCCACTCACGACCAGTTTCGATCTCGGGCTAAATTTATGCATATAATATGCCGAATATGGTTTGTTTGTTTAAGGTTTCGTGGAATATTCCGAAGTAATCTTATCTCAGAAATGGACGGATTCATCGTTCTTCGGTTTTCAACTTATAGTAGTTCACTCGCGTAGTTGCAGTCTGAGCAGTGGTTGCATACAATATGCCATAATAGGGTTTGTTTAATGTTTAGGGAATATTCAGAAAGTAATCCACGGTGAATGGATGGATTCATCTTTCTTACGAAGTTTGGAGCTTATAGTAGTCCACCCACGAGACAGTTTCGATCTCGGAGCCGGGGTTTGCATACAATATGCCATAATAGGGTTTGTTTAATGTTTAGGAATATTTAAAATGAATCTTACCGTAAATGGATGGATTCATCGTTCTTACGAGTTTACGACTTATAGTATCCACTCAAGTCAGGTTTGATCTCGGAGGCGGGGTTTGCATACGTATACCTAATAGGGTTTGTTTAATATTTAGGGGAATATTCCTAAGTAATCTTACCCGTAAATGGATGGATTCATCGTTCTTACTAAGTTTTCAACTTATAGTAGTTCCTCCACCACAAGTTTCGATCTCGGAGCCGGGAGTTTGCATACAATATGCCATAATAGGGTTTGTTTAATGTTTAGGGAATATTCCAAAGGAATTTACCGTGAAATGGATAGTTCATCGCTTCTTACGAAGTTCCAGACTTATAGTAGTCCACCCACGGACGAGGTTTCGATCTTGAGCGGGGTTTTGCATACAATATGCCATAATAGGGTTTGTTTAATGTTTAGGGGAATATTCGAAGGAATCTTACTCCAGAATGGATGGATTCATCGTTCTTAAATTTACGACTTATAGTAGTCCACTCTTGGTCGGGTTTGATCACCGGAGGCGGTTTGCATACAATATGCCATAATAGGGTTTTGTTTAATGTTTAGAATATTCCAAAGGAATCTTACCAGTAAATGGATGGCTTCATCGTTCTTACTTAAGTTTAGACTTATAGTAGTCCACTCATGGACATGTTTCGATCTCGGAGTCGGGGCATGCATATAATATGACGAATAGGTTTGTTTAATGTTTCGAGGAATATTCGAAGGAATCTTACCCGAATGGATGGATTCATCGTTCTTACTTAAGTTTAGGCTTATATTAGTCCACTCCACGACCAAGTTTCGATCTCGGAGCTAGGGTATGCATATAATATGCCGAATATGGTTTGTTTAAGGTTTGGGGAATGAAGGAATCTTATTCGTAAATGGATGGATTCATCGTTCTTACGAAGTTTTCAACTTATAGTAGTTCACTCACGGCAAAAAGTTTCGATTGGGCAGGTTTATCTACAATATGCCATAATAGGTTTATTTAATGTTTAGGAAATATTCAAAAGGAATCTTACAGAAATGGATGGATTCATCACGTTCTTAATAAGTTCCACACTTATTGTAGTCCACTCACGGACGGTTTCTATCTCGGAGGCGGTTTCCATGCCACAATATGCCATAATAGGGTTTGTTTAATGTTTAGGGGAATATTCCAAAGGAATCTTGCGTAAATGGATTGATTCATCGTTCTTACTTAAGTTCCAGGCTTATATTAATCCACTACGACCAAGTTTCGATCTTAGAGCTAGGTTATGCATATAATATGCGAGAATATGGTTTGTTTACAGGTTTGAGGGAATATTCGAAAGGAATCTTATCTGTAAATGGATGGATTCATCGTTCTTACTTAAGCCGGAGTCTTATAGTAGTCCACTCACGCCAAGTTTTGATCTACTAGAGTCTAGGGTATGCATATAATATGCCATAATATGGTTTGTTTAGGTTTTAGGGAATATTAGAAGGAATATTATCTCTAAAATGGATGGATTCATCGTAAATTAAAGTTGAACCCTCTAGCTTCTTGGTTCATAGTTTATTTGTTTATACCACATTTGAAGTTGAATCAACAACGAGCTTCATTATTTATCGATTTCCATGATGTATCCCCGCTAAGGTTGAAGGTTGAACCCTCTCGGAGCTTCTTGGTTCATAGTTTGTTTGTCGTTATGCCACATTTGAAGTTAAAATTAATCTTGAAGCGTATTTATCGATTTTAGCTCATACTTATCGATTTCGATGATGTATCATGCTAAGTTTGAAGTCGAACTATCCCGAGCTTCTGGTTCCGCAGTTTGTGGCGTTATACGATATTTGAAGTTCAATCAACACTGAGCTTCATTATTTATTGATTTCGATGATGTATGTCTGCTAAGTTTGAAGTCAAACCCTCTCGGAGCTTCTTGGTTCCAGCGTTTCTATGCACCCTTATACCACATTTGAAGTTCATATCAACACTTGAGCTTCATATTTTATAGAATTTTCGGCGATGTATCATGCTAAGTTTGAAGTGAACTCTCCCCGACTTCTCGGTTCATTAGTTTGTATGTCGTTATACCATATCACAAGAAGTTCAATCAACAGCTGAAGCTTCATATTTATCGATTTCGATGGTGTATCATGCTACTTCATGACTCAGATAACTTGTCAAAATTACTTCATGAACTGTGCGATTAGTCGAAATTAAACGGAAGCACAAAGAAAGCACAAAGAAACACACCAATTATCGAATTCATTTTTTCATTTTCGATTCATTTCGATCTGATTTTTGGATTTTTTTATATCGAATGTCGATAACAATGTCCTAAATTTATTAATATTTTTCTTGGATTTTTTTTCATGTCGAAGGTTGATAATTAAACCGAAAACATGAGTTCGTGTTAACACAAAGAGAGCACAAATAAACACAATTCCTTGATCCTGTATGACATCGAACTTAAATCTATACCGTCAAAAAAATTTATAATCCGTGATGACCCAATCATACCACATCTTATCCGTTCAATTTTTTTTTTTTTGATAAAACTAATTTTTTCCTCTCGCTCACTTTTCTCTGCTCGTCTCTCATCTTCCCTCCCTCAACTCCAAGAAAAACCTAACTAAGTCGCGCCTCCTCGGGGAAAAAAATCACTCACTCAAGATTTAACAAAGGAATCAGTTTTATGGCCAAAGCAAATCAGAAATCCTACATCTCAAGATTTATCCAAACTCCAAATTTCTCTTCTAAGCTCTCTTTTCTAACTATGCAATTCATCGAGTGATGAGTGACGGCAGAGTAAGTACCGATTAAGGTTTCAAAATCCAAACCCACCAATCTCTTCTCCCGGTTCTAGAATTCAAAATCAAAACCCACCAATTTCTCTAATTTCATAGTCTTCATTTTTATATTTTTTACTATTGATTTTGTTTGGATCGATTTTGAATCAAGATGGGGGTGTTGATTTGAATTGAGTGACAAGGGGTTCTCGACATGAATATATTCAGAGATTTATGTTTTTATTTTACAAAACCAACTCATATTTATTCTGAAAAATCTTCTTCTTTTTTCCAATATTTTTTACACCAACAATTCTCGCCCAAAATGTTTACTTAGATTTCAGGCATCTCAATGCAGACAAGATTCTTGTTTCTAAAATGCAATCCGAGCTCAACCCATCGACGTATTGGTTCAATCAGATTATACAAAGTAGGGGGTTTTTCTCTCTAAATCTCTTGTTTTACTTGGTGCTAATCAAACTGTTTTGGTGTATTGGTTGCCTCATTGTTTCTTGTTTTGTTTTTGATTCATGATTCAACATAAATGGGTATTTTGTTATTCTCTTGGTCTCACGATTTGAAGGTTATGAATAGATCTAGATATGGAGATGAGTTTGGTGATTGAACTGCAGGTCATGTTTGAATTATTTCTCTATTGAAATTTCTGATTTTTGCATGAGTTTGAGATTATTGCTTTCCATAAAGCTAATCTCTGCTTTTCTCATTAACTCGAACTGCAGCCTGTCTCAAACTGTCATTAAATGAGCAGATTTGAGAGTACTTCCTTGATGAAGAAAATGTCTATCTATGTCTACTATTTAAAGTGTTAAAAGGGCTTAGTGTTTCACTGATCGTTTAGGATTTTCGGCCTTCAACGTTCAGTATGTCGAACTGAAAATCAAGTTTGCAAAGCTCATGACCATCTTAGCACACTCGTTTCACAGACTAAATGAACTCAAATCTGTATTTTTAAGATGATTATGAAAGGTAATTCTTCCTACTTTATAAATTGGGGTCAAGCTTCAAATTCGACTTCTAATCTAATCCTATGGAGCTCACACGCAAAGATGTCCGGACGTCGCTTTTGGCGAATGTCATCTAGCTTTTGTTGTGTAGTCTTCAGATTCATTCCCTGACGGTTTCTGTAGAGTTAAACTTACTTCCTGTACTTGCAAGTTCAACACTTTCTTTTGTGCCGTATTTTGTGTGGTCATAATATCTAAAGGCATGTAATTCCTATCATGAAAGCCTTGAATGTCAGAATGCAAGGTCTCATCTATGTGCTCACTCTTTTCATAAAACTTGATTTTTACTACAGATACTGTGAGTTAGGTGGATTGAGATTTCAACAACAAGATGAAGTACCCCGTTGATTGGAGCGCAAGCTTCAATGTTGATTCCTCGTCGCCTAAAAGAGTTGTGCACCTATTGCTTAAGTTTACTATTTGATTGTCATATGACATATTGTATATACATAAGATAAGGTTAAGTGTTCTTGAGAAGTGTAATCTGGTTCCGCATCATTAGCTATTGGTGTGGCATTTTGTTCATTGTTTTTAAGTCATTAGAGCATAACATGGTTCCAAATCGCCTCTCTAGGTGTACTTATTCTAGTATAGCATGATTTTGGCGTGTACTCTTCTATTATTCATATTCTCTTTACTATTCATATTTGGTCATTTATCTTTGTATACCCAATTAAGTTTTCACTTATGTTTTCAGAGATTCTTCCATTGAGCTGAAGCTTTGCACTGCCATCCCTCCGGATAGGATTCCAATGATTTTTAAGCCGAGAAAGAATAGCCAAGGGTCTTACGAAAAAGAAAGTGTTATTAGTCTATTTATTTTAGTGTTGAAGTTATAGTCGTGTCTTATGTAGTAACAAACAATAGTGATTATAATTGGAAATCGATATTGTTTTCAAATACATGGTTATTAAAGTATTACTGATTTAATTTTGTATTTAAATTCTCAAAATTTAATTTTTTTTTCAAATCGATATGTGCCACAACTCAATTAGAGTTGTCAAAGAAATGACATGCAACTCTTCCCATAGTTGTCAAAGAAGTGACATACAATTCAAACCAATGTTGTCAAAGAAATAACTTTGCAACTTAAACCAAAGTTGTCAGAAGTGACATACAACTCTAACCATAGTCGTCAAGGAAATTTCTACAACCCCAACAAGTGTAGTGTAGGAGTTATTTTCACAACCCCGATAAGAGTTGTGTCAGGCATTAAGAAGAAATTTCAAAAGACATTCACAACTGAAAAAAAGCGTAGGTATAAAATGGAACGACAACCGTGTTTACGACTATTATTGACGAGTTGCAGAATTGAAGACTTTCTACAACCCCCCTTGTGCAACCTATAGATAAACGTAAATCCTATATGGTACCACAACCGATTTCCCGGGTAGTTAATCGATGTTTTTCCCGTAGTGACCAAGGTATTCCGCACATGCCAATGGCACATTCCACACGCGCCACTAGCAGCGCCACTTGCACTCAAGGTGCAACCAACACTCGAGATATCAACACAAACCGGGGATGCTTTCCGTGGTTTTGGTTTGGCTGGTCATGACTAGAAGCAGCGTACACTACGCTCACATTAAGAAAGCGTGAAAAGGAATAAAGCGCTCAAATAAATGAGGAAATAATGGTGAAAACGTTTTCACCCATTAACACCATGCGGTTACCACCTCCTCCCATTATTTCACCCTTTACTCTCTTCCTTCATGAGGCCACTGCGTACGTTTCAACTCTCGACTTGTATAAATAGGTCTTACCTATTTCCACAGACAACAAGTCTCGGCCCTGACAAAAATACTACACTTCAGTAAAGGCAACTTTGCAAGCTTCCCAAGCTTCTACTTTCCGATACAAGTCGAGATACTACTCTCCCGCAATTACTCAGTCTCAACACCTTTCTTTGCTCTCCTCCCCAAATCAACCCTTCTCCTCCACTTTGTGGACCGAAGCAAGTCCGAACGGCCATTTCTTGGTTTAGGCCGGACTTGTACGGCATTGATCTCTTGAATCTATAAAGTGCTCACGTGCAGCACATTTGTTTAGTGGTTTGAACCAGTTTCTCACTCACCTACCGAATTTACCGAAATCGGCAAAACGATTTTCACCCATAAACAATGGCTCAATCAACTCCGGGCAAAGTCAATTAGACTTGCCACAAGTTGTTTGATTAATTATGCTCTCATTACCAAATACAATAGACTTGATCGAATGGTCTCCATTCAAGATTTCATCCGAATATTAAAAAATGGGAAAGCATTTGACAAGCCTATCCGACTTTTCACGCAAGAGTTGGCCGAAATGGACGGTAGCCAATGATCAAGTAGTCATTATTGAGGCTTACAAACAGGCATATTAGTATGGTCAAAGTGGTAAATACAGTTCCTTAGTCAAGAGACCACTATAGACTCTAAAAGAACTGTATGATCGAGCGAGTAAGATTAAGCTTGGGTCGAGGATGATTCAAAAGCTCGAGAAACTAGAGATGTTAACAGATCATCCAATCTAGAAAATCTCAAAAATAGAATATTGTGTTGGTATCGTGTTACAATGAAGTATGTTAACTTGTTCCATGTTGCGGAATTTGTTGATATTCATATATGCCTATACTTTTCAAATTATTTGTTCCCTAACACCTCAGGTAATTAAATTATTAGGTTTTTGTTGAATATTTTCAAGGTTTTTGACACGCAGAGTTTTCTGTGATCCTAAAACCAAATTTGAAAAGACTTAAGGTTTGGGGTTGTTTAGCATATGTTAGGAAGCCTCGATCCTAAAAGACCTAAGTTAGGAAATAGGGCTTATAAATGTGCTTTTGTAGGTTATTCACTTAATAGTATTACATACAGATTTTTAATCCTTGACACTTTTGAGACTATAGAATCGTAGATGTTGAATTTTTTGAGAACTTGAATAGGAATAGTTCCAAATGCAACCCATAGAAAACCCATTGTTACCTAGTCTAGAATCAGAGAGACTAATAACAATGATGAACATTTTGCTCCTACTCGAGACAAAGAAGATACTTCGAAATTGTAGAAGACGTCAACCTCAGAAGAAGTAAGAGAGCAAGAAAAGAGAAAAGATTTGGTCTGAATGGGTACAATATCTTGTAGGATGCAGTAAGAATGAAATTCTTAGTATGACTAGATATGTAATGCATGTTGATGATGACCCTAAAACTTATGATGAGGCAATGAGTTCCAGAAGATGCTAATTTCTGAAAGAGTCTATCAATGATGAAAAGCATTCACTTTTTCTAATGGTACTTGGATATATTTTGATTTACCTCTTGACGTCAAGCCTATAGGATGTAAATGGGTATTCAAGAGAAAAATGAATGCAGACTGGGTTCCATTGATAAGTTCAAAGCGAGACTAGTTGCTAAGGGTTATAAACAACGACATGGAATTGACTATTTTGATACATATGCTCTCGTTGCTCGCATCTCATCAATCCGTTGTTTAATTGCACTTTCTTCTACACACAAATTAATTATACATCAAAATGGATGTCAAAACTGCCTTTCTAAATGGTGATTTAGAAGAAGAGATATATATGGAACAACCCTAAGGTTTCATATTGCTGTGCAAAGAAAAGAAGGTTTGCAAGTTGGTAAAATCTCTTGCTGGCTTGAAGTAAGCTCCAATGCAATGGCATGAGAAGTTTGACAAAGTAGCTTTGTCACATGGTTTTGTTCTGAATAATGATGGTAAATGTATCTATAGTAAGCATGATAGTTCTCGGATGTGTGATTCTATGTTTGTATGTTGATGATATGCTTATATTTGAATCCGACATATCTCTCAGGAAGAAACAAAGAAGTTTAACTCTAACTTTGATATGAAGGACTTAGGGGAGAAATCGATGTGATCTTAGGAATCAAAATCCTAAGAAAGGGAGATGAGTTGGTTTTAACCCAATCTCATTACATTGAGAAATTTCTCAAGACAGCATGGTCATTTTGATGAAAACCAGTCCCTACTCCTTTAAAACCTACTATAAAGTTAATCAAGAATATTGGGCGTACTCATGCAACCACTTGAGTATTCTAGTATTATTGGGAGTCTTATGTATGCCATGCATTGCACAAGACCAGACATAGCTCATGCCGTGGGATTGCTATGTAGTTTCTCAAGTAATCCACGAGATGAACACTGGAAAGCAATTTCAAGGTGTTGGCTTACTCTTGAAGGAACCATTGATTTTGGTTTGCATTATCAAGGCTATCCTACTCGTATTGGAAGGATACAGTGATGCTACCTGAACAATGTAGAATCCAATTCCAAGTCGACTAGTAGGATGGATATTTACATTAGAGGTGCCATGCAGTTGTCTTGGAGTTCCAAGAAGGACTTGTATTTCCGACTCAACGATGTTGTCGTAATCTGATAGCGTTAACTGATGCATGTAAGTGAGCTCTGAATGGCTTAGGAACTTACTTGTTGAAATCCCATTTTGGAAGAAGCCATCTCCAGCTAGCTTTTGATTAATTGTGATAATCAAGTTACTATCTATAATGTCTTTAACAAGACTTATAATGGAAAGTCTAGACATACAAGTCTTAGACATCAAATAGTAAGACAATTACTCAAGAGAGGAGTAGTTGCCGTGAACTATATTGAAACAAGTAAGAACTTGGCAGACCTAGCTACGTAAAAAGTCTTCCAAAGGCAAGTGGTTTCAATAAAGTCTAAGGAAATGGGACTAAGGTCCGTGAATGAAGTTTGATCACCCATAGTGTGAAACCCAACCTATGTTTTGGAAAGGATAAACAAGGTTCAATGTGGTACCAACAAGTTATGGAAGTGATTATGGTGCACTAAAATTAAAACTTCCCATTTCCTTATTAGTGCGTGTTTCGCAAGAAATCGTGATGGATGAAAATCCTTAATAAGTTCTAACTTTTATCACAAGGTGTCTCGTAGAAACACCTTCGAGACTTACCTATATGAGTATGGAAATCGATGCCGTTTCCTAAGAGAAAAGACCGTTCTCTAAAGAAGACTCATGAATCCGAGGATTTAAGCACATGGCCATTAACGTGCTAGCTACAGAACACACTATCTTCCGAAATCAATATGTGTGGAGATTCCAGCTTTATCATTAGGGGTACTTGGTTCAAGACTAGTTTCACCACTGAACCTCGATAAGGCTTTGAATTTCTTACACTAAGTGAAGGTTCTAATCCAAAAGATACCTATCACTTATTTATTGGTTTCAACAATGATGCTTATTCTCAACTAAGCGTGAACTACGTTGGCTTGATCCCACTCTGGTACGTAGGTAGTCACTTTTGTGATGCAGTCACTCTGATTTAAAAGTTTTTTACTTTGTTTTTTGTGTTTTTTTCATTTTTGAAAATAAGGGGAGAATGTTGGAAATTTTTAAGGTTGTCCGCTAACGTGAGTTTCTGTGATCGACTCGACCCGACCGGTCGAGGAGTCTAGGGGCAAGACGACACTTGAAAAAGCAATCTGTTTTTTCGGCGAGACAGCGTCTCGTGGAAATTTTTTCTGCTTTTATTTTTTGAAAACCTAGAAGTTTCCATTTAGTTTCAATTCAAATTTGAACGAATGCGTCTTTTCCCATGAGTCACCATTAATGGTTTTTTGGAAGCGTTTGTTGGTGATGAAACGACATTACCAACAGGCATGATTATCACCATAAGTAGCGAAGATGTTCTCCCATTCCAACACATCAAAAAGCAATCATTTTCTTCTTCTCTAATAGCATCATCGAATCTTATACGATGTGATTCTTGGTCGGGTCAAGGAAGTACAATCTTTGAATTCGACATACGGTGTTAGGGCTTCATTGAATCCCGAAGGCATAATTCGAAAGATCTGTTGTACTCGCCAAGTTAATTGGGAAGGTCGAATTATTGTCTAAAAGAATCGAAAGAGCCTTGAAGTCGTGGGTACACCATTGTT